>CM055126.1:49143883-49268883 GCA_029206835.1 Rana muscosa
TCCCTGCTGCACTCCAGATACCTTTCAAGCTTCACCACTGCTGACCGGCTCGGTCCCTGGCTTGACACACAAGGCTGCTCTGCAAGCGTCACCTCCTATGGTTGGGTCCCTGACTTGATCACCGCCTGAAGTTTCCCGATTCTCCACCGTGTCCGTTCGGTGAGAATTCTGCTTCGGTACTTGCTCCAGTTACTCACTGTGGTCCCTGGTAAAGGTGATTGGTCCCTTAGTGGCGACAGTTTCCCCTCTACCTCCGACCACTGACAGGTTCTCCGGCCGACAGAACCGTCACTTCTGGTTGGACTGCAAGCCGCAATCCCAACCCTATGCTGCTCTCTTACTTCTGAATAGGCCCTCAGACAGCCTAACAGCCAGACATCCCTGGGATAGGCCCAATCTCCGGCCTAGCAGCCCAGGGCACACGTCCACCCAGACAGCCGTCCAGGTGGCACAGAACACAGATCACCTGACTCCCAGCAGGCCAAGGGATTGAAGAAAACCCATTGGCTGAGATATCCCATACCCAAAACTTGACCTTAAAAAAGTCTTTCTCACATCTAATGCCACCAAGTTCCCGGCCACCTAGTGGCAGAAGAGAAAAGTACAATAAGGCCAAACTCAGGGAGAAATCAATGGATCTCTAACAACTATCTACAGTAGCTACTCCTGACAAGGACTTTGGTGAGGAGCTCCCTGACTAAACCCCAGGGCGCTACACTATCTATCTATCTATCTATCTATATATAATTAATTTTAATTATTATATTATATTATATCATCAGACTGAGGACATCTAGTGGCAGAAAAAAGTCCTGTGGGAGGAAATCTCTGGATTGAAGGTGCATATTGCAGCAAAAGCTGCTTTTCTTCTTTTATTTAGTCCATGTACAAAGCTGCAAAAGCTGCAAAGCTGCAAAACAGCCATGTAAACAAGGCAGAGCGCCGTTCTGTCAGTAAGGCTCAATTCACACTAATGCGTTTTTTGATGCATTTTGCATTTTGCAGAAATGCAGGGAAATTTTTTAACATGGGTTCCTATGGAACATGTTCACATCAATGCTTTTTTGTGCCTCTGCGTTTTTGGAAAGGGTTGGGGACTTTTTCTCCCGCAAAAAGCAGCGTTTTGCATGTAATAGAATTTGTTTTGCATGTAATAGAATTCAATGGACCCGCATCCAAAACACAAGTACCGCGTTTTTACAGCGATTTTGCCTTGATTTTGCCGCGATTTGCGTTTTGCGGTTTTTGTTATCTTTTTTTTTACACTGTATATAGCTGGTTGCTAAGGAGGGGGCCGGGAAGCCGGCCGCCGCATCCTTAACAACTGATGAGTCATCAGTTGTCAGCGGGCTTCCCGCTGAATGTAAAAAAAAAAGAATTGCCGGCTAAAAAAAAAAAATTGAGAAAAAAAACTGCGTGGGCCCTTGGGTCTAGTATGGATTCGGAGGGGACCCCCCACACCAAAATAAAAAAAAAACAGCTTGAGGTCCCCCCCAGGTCCATATCAGGCCCTTGGGTCTAGTACGGATTCAGAGGGGACCCCCACACCAAAAAAAAAAAAAATGGCGTGGGGATCCTCCCAAAATCCATACCATGACCCTTATCCGAGCATGCAGCCCGGCAGGACAGGGACAGGAAAGGGAGGGGACGAGCAAGCACCCCCCCTCCTGAACCATACCAGGCTGCATGCCTGAAGTCACCGCCCCCGGGGCATGATGGGTCCATGATGTCACAAGGGGGCGTTGCCACAGAATGACATAATCCGATTGCCATTCCCCCGCAGTTATTTAAGTAATGCAGGATATCAGCGCCGACAGATCAGCGGAACTCAGCATTGGTGGAGGAGCGGTGGCAGAGGAAGAAGAACACCGGACAAAGAAGACAGAAGAACAGCGGAAGAAGAAGCAGGGGGAGGAGAAGAGCGGAGGATGAGGATGCGGGAGAAGATGGAGAAAGAAGCGGAGAAGAAGATTTTTAATAAAAGACTTGTCAAAAACTGTTTACTGTATTTATTAACACTACACTACTTTTTTTGTGAATGGGTAGGGGTACAATGTACCCCATACTCATTCACATAGGGTGGGCCAGATCTGGGGTCCCCCTTGTTAAAGGGGGCTTCCAGATTCCAATAATCCTCCCACCCGCAGACCCCCACAACCACCGGGCAAGGGTTGTCGGGAAGAGGCCCTTGTCCCCATCAACATGGGGGCAAGGTGCTTTGGGGTGGGGGGGGCGCAGAGCCCCCCCTGCCCCAAAGCACCCATCACCCCATGTTGAGGGCATGTGGCCTGGTATGGTTCAGGAGAGGGGAAGGGGGTGCTCGCTCGTCCCCTCCCTTTCCTGAGACCTGCCAGGCTGCATGCTCGGATAAGGGTCTGGTATGGATTTTGGGGGGACCCCATGCCATTTTTTTTTTTTTAATTTGACTATCCGAATCCATGCTAGACCCAAGGACCTGGGGGGGGGGGAGGGGGACCCCGCGCTGTTTTTTTTTCTCTTTTTTTTTTAGCCGGCAATTCTTTTTTTTTTTACATTCAGCGGGAAGCCTGCCGACAACTGATGACTCAACGGTTGTTAAGGACGCGGCGGATGGCTTCCCGGCCCCCTCCTTAGCAACCAGCTATATATAGTGTTAAAAAAAACGCAAATCGTGGCAAAATCGTGGTAAAAATCGCGGTAAAAAAAAGCGTGTCAAAAAACGCGGCAAGCACCGCAAAAAGCACTGCAGAAACGCTCAAAAGCAACATGCATAGGTGTGAATCGAGCCTAAGGAAGGCCTGGATTCTGTGTTCCTGCAAAGCAGAGAAATGGATCAATGCCTTCCCCTAGTAAAAGCACCTCCACCACAGTAACCAAGCACAGGCTAGGCACACATTTAACCCTTTGATCGCCCCGATGTTAACCCCTTCCCTGCCAGTGTCATTAGTACAGTGACGGTGCATATTTTTTTAGCACTGATCACTGTATTGGTGTCACCGGTCCCTAAAACAAGTGTCAAAAGTGTCAGTTAATGTCAGATTTGCCCGCCGCAATATCCCAGTCCCGCCATTAGACATGTGTCAATTTGCTTCGTTCTGAATTTGTTTTTTAAAGCGGTGTTCCAGCCAAAAAAAATAAAAAATTAAAAGCCAGCAGCTTCACCTACTGCAGCTGCTGACTTTTAATAAATGGACACTTACCTGTCCTGGAGTCCCTCGATGTCGGCACTGTAGCTGATGTTTCCATCAGCTGTCGGGTGCTGCCGCCGCCATTGCGGGTAAGGGAACCCGGCAGTGTAGCCTTACGGCTTCACACCAGGAACCCTACTGCGCATGAGCGAGGCCCTGCTCCTCTCTCCTACTGGCCTAGCGGCCGGGGGAGGAGGGAGCCCCGCGATGACGTCACGGGCCGCGGCAAGGACTCCCGGAAGTGGGAAAGGATACCTGTCAACGACAGGTATCTTGTTCCCCCTCCCCCCCGAAAGGTGCCAATTGTGGCACCAGAGGGGGGGAGAAATCAGATTCGCGGAAGTTCCACTTTAGGGAGGAACTCTGCTTTAACAAATTTTATCCGAATATTCGTAAATTCTAATATTCGAAAAATCGGAAATCCAAAATCCAGAAATTCTGAAATGAGAAAATTCTGAAATTGGAAAATTCGTAAATTTGGAAATTCGAAAATTAGAAATGTAAAAATCCGAAAATTCGTAAATTTGGAAATGAGAAAATTAGAAATTTAAAACTCCGAAAATTCGTAAATTTTTTAATTCGAAAAATTCGGGCAATTCGGAAAATCGAAAAGCCGAAAATAAGAACGAAAATCAGAAATTAAGAACAAAAATCTGAAAATTCCAAAATCCGGAAATTCTAAAAATTCTGAAATTAGGGAAAATTCGCAAAATCGAAAAAGCCGAAAATAAGAAAGAAAATTCAAAAGAACGAAAAATTCGGAAATATCCGAATTAACGAAAGCCCATTTAACAAATTTTCCCGAATATTCGTAAATTCGAAATATCAGAAATCCGAAATCCAGAAATTCTGAAATTGGAAAATTCTGAAATTGGAAAATTCGTAAATTTGGAAATTCGAAAATTCAAAAATTCGGAAGTTTGTAAATTCTAAAAATTCGGACAATTCGGAAAATCGAAAAGCCGAAAATAAGAACGGAAATCAGAAAATTCAAAAACCCGAAAATTCGAAAAGCTGAAATAACTAACTAATAATAACTTAACTATTACTAACTATTAAATTATAGGTATTGGAATTTCCTTTCAAATTTGGCTGTTAGTGATCGCAAAAAATAAGAATTTATCCGAAGTTACGAATTATCCGAAATAACGAATGCTGCATCTAAACAAATGGAACAGAATAAAATAATAATAATAAATAAAAATAATAATAATAATAATAAAAACGTATTATTATTTATTATTAATTTGTTCTGTTCCATTTGTTTGGATGCGGCATTCGTTATTTCGGATAATTCGTAACTTCGGATAAATTCGTATTCGTTACGTTCACTAACAGCCAAATTTGAAAGGAAGTTCCGATATCTATAATCTAATAGTTATTTATTATTGGTTAGATGGTTATTATTTCGAATTTTGGAATTTTCGTTCTTTCAAATTTCCTTTCTTATTTTCGGATTTTCGAATGTTTGAGTTTATGGATTTTCAAATTTCGCTCATATCGAAAAAGAAAAAAAATAATAATAATGAAACGAAAACGAATGAATTTTTCGGCAGTGTACATGTCTGCCCGTCTAAGTCGCTGATCGCCGCCATCACTAGTAAAAAAATAAAAATTAAATAAATTAAAATATCTCATAGTTTGTAGACGTTATAACTTTTGCGCAAACCAATCAATATATACAGTTATTGGGATTCGTTTTACCAAAAATATGTAGCAGAATTAATTGGGTTAAATTAATGAAGAAATTCGATTTTTTACATTTTTTTTACTGGATATGTTTTATAGCAGAAAGTAAAAATTAGTGTAGCGGGTACTTACTTTCCCGGGTGCATTTTTTGAATCTGGCTGTGACATCAGTGCTATGTTCCCTGCGGTCCACCAGGTGGCGTTGTCACCGTGGCCGGAGGGACGAATATCACTGTGTACCGGGCCCCTTTCTGTCCTCTCTCGGCAGCGGTATGGTGGGGCGGGGAACCCGCCGTGCTTGCTGGGGGAGGGTATAAAGGGGCCGGCCATTTTGGTCACGGGGTCTTCGTCCCAAGCACCTTCAGCTTGCGGACGTGGGTTCGTGCTCGTCCCCTAGGAGGCCTCGGTCTAGGGGACCAACGGAGATCATGTTCCACCTCAGGCACCTTCAGTCCTGGGGTGAGGTACTTACAAGAAGGTCCGGAGCTCAGTGCCCAACACTGAGTTCCGCGAGGGAAGGGTCCTAAGGCACTTCGGGGATGGAGGCCTGAATCTGAGTAAGACGCAATGGTCGGGGAGAGCTCCTCACTCGAAGACCCGGTGCAGCAGACTGCCGGTGAAGGGTGAGTCTCTTGTCGGAGACTGTCCAGAAGGATCCCCTTCACCTCGTGCGGAGACCATAGCCCACTCTCCAGGAGGAGAGTGGAGGACAGAATTTGTGTCTGGGCCTATTCACACTCACACCTCCTTTTCTGTTCTATCTATCAAGGAAGTCCCTGTATGGTGTGTTCTAATAAAGGAGTGTTGGACTTTAATGGTGTGAGGCTCACTTCCTGGCGGACGAAGTTCATGGTGACTCTTGGAGGGAGGATCCGGGTGCACAGCACAGACCCGAAGGTAAACAAGGCATTGCTGATACCACAGGTATTCCCACGTGGTGGAGGCTAGGCGTAGCCCACCCGCTCTCTCTCTCTCCCCAATCAGATACCCCTAGATGAGAGACAGTGCGAGCCGCACGGAGAGAGAAGAGGGGAAGGCGCTACATTATTATTATTTTTTAAACACTTTTTTTTGTTTATAGCGCAAAAAATTAAAACCGCGGAGGTGATCGAATACCACCAAAAGAAAACACACACACACACACACACACACACACACACACACACACACACACACACACACACACACACACACACACACACACACACACACACACACACACACACACACACACACACACACACACACACACACACACACACACACACACACACACAGCCAGCGCACACATTGTGATCTCCCAGCATGCTCCGGGGCGGCGCCGGTGGGCGGAGTTACGTGTGTCCGCTCAGTCCCTCCCCGGCCGCCGTAGCGGAAGGCGGAAGTGTCCGGTGTCCGGGAGATGGGGGCGGCCGTGTTTTTCGGCTGCACCTTCGTGGCCTTCGGACCGGCGTTGTCCCTCTTCATCCTCACTATCGCCCGGGACCCCCTCCGGGTCATCATCCTGGTGGCCGGGTACTGTCTGAGAGGGGGGAGGACTGAGTGTATGGGGGGAGGGGATGTTATATAGGAGGAGGGGTGTATATGGGGGGGAGGGCTGCGTATATGTGGGGACCAGTGTTATATTGGGGGGGTGAGGGGTGTATATGGGGGTCCCCTGTTATGTGAGTGAGGGGTGTATATTGGGGCTCCTGGGATATAGGTGCTGAGTGTATATGAGGGCAACTGGTATGGGGGGGGTTCTGTTGTATTATGGGGGGGGGTTCTGTAGTATATTGGGGGTCCTTTTGTATATGGGGGAGGGGGTCCCTGTAGTATATGGGGGACCCCTGTAGTATATGGGGGGAGGGGTGCCCTGTAGTATATGGGGGGCCCCTGTAGTATATGGGGGGAGGGGGGCCCCTGTAGTATGGGGGGGGGAGGGGAGCCCTTTTGTATATTGGGGGGGGGGGGGTAGAGCTGCAACTAACGATTATTTTGTCTGTCGTCGACTAATCTAGTGATTATTTTTTCGATTAGTCATCGACTATAACGATTATTTTTTTTACTTAATCTAGTGTTCTTTTTTTTGATTAGCTAATTAATCCTTTGGATAACTTTACAAAAAATAAGAACATAAAAAAAAAAAAGTTAAGATAATAGAATATAACTATATATATATATATATATATATATATATTCTCTTATCTTAACTTTTTTTTTATGTTCTGTTTTTCTTTTCTGTTCAGAAGTTCATGAATGTTTATAATTTATTTTTTACAATGCTTTCTTTTTTTAAGGGGGGGGGGGATGTAGGGACAGTAACAGTGTGGTGTTTTTTTTTATTATTATTTTTTACAATTTGCTTTTTTATTATTATTTATTGCAATTTTTTTTTCCATCAGCCCTGTTGGGGGGCTATGGTGAGATATCAAGGGTCTTAACAGACCTCTGACATCTCCCATTTGAGACAGGGAAAGGGACTAGGGACACAGATTCCCCAGTCCCTTTCTCAGCAGCCTCCGCTGCACTGATAATTAATGGAGAGAAGACAGCGGCTTCTCTTCATTCATTAACTGAGACATTGTAGTCACAGGAGGTTACAATGTTTCAGTTATGTGAATGGACTGTCAGTGATCACTGACTCTGTCCATTCAGAAAACTAAGGAGCCGGGTTTATCGGCTCCTACCTCCGCTCTCCATCCTGAGATACCGAGGGGGACAGCAGCACGGAGGGGGAGAAGAGAGGGGGGCATGGAGAATAGAGGGAGACACAGAGCAGCATGGAAGGTGACACGGAGAAGAGAGGGGGGGACGGCAGCATGGAGGGTGACACGGAGAAGAGAGGGGGGGACGGCAGCATGGAGGGTGACACGGAGAAGAGAGGGGGGGACGGCAGCATGGAGGGTGACACGGAGAAGAGAGGGGGGGACGGCAGCATGGAGGGTGACACGGAGAAGAGAGGGGGGGACGGCAGCATGGAGGGTGACACGGAGAAGAGAGGGGGGGACGGCAGCATGGAGGGTGACACGGAGAAGAGAGGGGGGGACGGCAGCATGGAGGGGGACATGGAGAAGAGGGGGAGACACAGAGCAGCATGGAGGGTGATACGGAGAAGAGAGGGGGGGACGGCAGCATGGAGGGTGATACGGAGAAGAGAGGGGGGACGGCAGCATGGAGGGTGACACGGAGAAGAGAGGGGGGACGGCAGCATGGAGGGGGACATGGAGAAGAGAGGGAGACACAGAGCAGCATGGAGGGTGACACGGAGAAGAGAGGGGGGGGCGGCAGCATGGAGGGGGACATGGAGAAGAGGGGGAGACATAGAGCAGCATGGAGGGTGACACAGAAAAGAGGGGGGGGAGCAGCATGGAGGGTGACACAGAGAAGAGGGGGGGACGGCAGCATGGAGGGGGACATGGAGAAGAGAGGGAGACACAGAGCAGCATGGAGGCTGACACGGAGAAGAGAGGGGGGCGGCAGCATGGAGGGGGACATGAAGAAGAGAGGGAGACACAGAGCAGCATGGAGGGTGACACGGAGAAGAGAGGGGGACAGATGCACGGAGGAGGGAGGAAGACACGGAGCAGCATGGAGAAGGCCGATGGAGACTGGAGGAGGATAGGGGACAGTCAGTGGTGATTGTGTGTGGGAGAGAAGCACCGCGCTGAAAGCCGCGGTGGGGGTGTATTGACCTGCAACTCACAACGTGTGACGCATCGACACCTTTCACGCACGTTGACGTATTTTTGTAGTCGACGTAATCGATTACGTTGACACGTCGTGGCAGCTCTAATGGGGGGTCCTGTAGTGTGTATATATAGGGGGGTCCTGTAGTGTATATATGGGGACTCCTAGTCCCGTAGAGGGGCGCTGAGTATATATGGGGACTCCTGTCGCGTAGAGGGGCGCTGAGTGTGTATAATATATATATATGGACTCCTAGTCCCGTAGAGGGGTGCTGAGTATATATGGGGACTCCTGGTGGTGTAGAGGGGTGCTGAGTATATATGGGGACTCCTGGTGGTGTAGAGGGGTGCCGAGTATATATGAGGACTCCTGGTGGTGTAGAGGGGTGCTGAGTATATATGGGGACTCCTGGTGGTGTAGAGGGGTGCTGAGTATATATGGGGACTCCTGGTGGTGTAGAGGGGTGCTGAGTATATATGAGGACTCCTGGTCGTGTAGAGGGGTGCTGAGTATATATGGGGACTCCTGGTCGTGTAGAGGGATGCTGAGTATATATAGGGACTCCTGGTGGTGTAGAGGGGCGCTGAGTATATATGAGGACTCCTGGTCGTGTAGAGGGGTGCTGAGTATATATGGGGACTCCTGGTCGTGTAGAGGGATGCTGAGTATATATAGGGACTCCTGGTGGTGTAGAGGGGCGCTGAGTATATATGAGGACTCCTGGTGGTGTAGAGGGGCGCTGAGTATATATGAGGACTCCTGGTGGTGTAGAGGGGCGCTGAGTATATATGAGGACTCCTGGTGGTGTAGAGGGGCGCTGAGTATATATGGGGACTCCTGGTGGTGTAGAGGGGCGCTGAGTATATATGGGGACTCCTGGTGGTGTAGAGGGGCGCTGAGTATATATGGGGACTCCTGGTGGTGTAGAGGGGCGCTGAGTATATATGGGGACTCCTGGTGGTGTAGAGGGGCGCTGAGTATATATGAGGACTCCTTGTGGTGTAGAGGGGTGCCGAGTATATATGAGGACTCCTGGTGGTGTAGAGGGGTGCTGAGTATATATGGGGACTCCTGGTGGTGTAGAGGGGTGCTGAGTATATATGAGGACTCCTGGTCGTGTAGAGGGGTGCTGAGTATATATGGGGACTCCTGGTGGTGTAGAGGGGCGCTGAGTATATATGAGGACTCCTAGTGGTGTAGAGGGGCGCTGAGTATATATGAGGACTCCTGGTGGTGTAGAGGGGTGCTGAGTATATATGAGGACTCCTGGTGGTGTAGAGGGGCGCTGAGTATATATGGGGACTCCTGGTGGTGTAGAGGGGCGCTGAGTATATATGGGGACTCCTGGTGGTGTAGAGGGGCGCTGAGTATATATGAGGACTCCTTGTGGTGTAGAGGGGCGCTGAGTATATATGAGGACTCCTGGTGGTGTAGAGTGGCGCTGAGTATATATGGGGACTCCTGGTGGTGTAGAGGGGCGTTGAGTATATATGGGGACTCCTGGTGGTGTAGAGTGGCGCTGAGTATATATATGAGGACTCCTGGTGGTGTAGAGGGGCGCTGAGTATATATATGAGGACTCCTGGTGGTGTAGAGGGGTGCTGAGTATATATGGGGACTCCTGGTGGTGTAGAGGGGTGCTGAGTATATATGGGGACTCCTGGTGGTGTAGAGTGGCGCTGAGTATATATATGGGGACTCCTGGTGGTGTAGAGGGGCGCTGAGTATATATATATATATATATATATAGGGACTCCTGGTGGTGTAGAGTGGCGCTGAGTGTATATATATATATGGGGACTCCTGGTGGTGTAGAGTGGCGCTGAGTGTATATATATATGGGGACTCCTGGTGGTGTAGAGTGGCGCTGAGTGTATATATGGGGACTCCTGGTGGTGTAGAGGGGCGCTGAGTATATATGAGGACTCCTGGTGGTGTAGAGTTGCGCTGAGTGTATATATGGGGACTCCTGGTGGTGTAGAGGGGCGCTAAGTATATATGAGGACTCCTGGTGGTGTAGAGGGGTGCTGAGTATATATGGGGACTCCTGGTGGTGTAGAGGGGCGCTGAGTATATATGAGGACTCCTAGTGGTGTAGAGGGGCGCTGAGTATATATGAGGACTCCTAGTGGTGTAGAGGGGCGCTGAGTATATATGAGGACTCCTGGTGGTGTAGAGTGGCGCTGAGTATATATGGGGACTCCTGGTGGTGTAGTGGCGCTGAGTATATATGGGGACTCCTGGTGGTGTAGAGGGGCGCTGAGTATATATGGGGACTCCTGGTGGTGTAGAGGGGCGCTGAGTATATATGGGGACTCCTGGTGGTGTAGAGCAGTGTTTCTCAACTCCAGTCCTCAAGGCGCCCCAACAGGTCATGTTTTCAGGATTTCCACAGCTGTGGTAATTACTAAGGCAGTGAAACTAATCAAATCACCTGTGTAAAATAATGGAAAGCCTGAAAACATGACCTGTTGGGGCGCCTTGAGGACTGGAGTTGAGAAACACTGGTGTAGAGTATATATGGGGACTCCTGGTGGTGTAGAGTGGCGCTGAGTATATATGAGGACTCCTGGTGGTGTAGAGGGGCGCTGAGTATCTATGGGGACTCCTGGTGGTGTAGAGGGGTGCTGAGTATATATGAGGACTCCTGGTGGTGTAGAGGGGTGCTGAGTATATATGGGGACTCCTGGTGGTGTAGTGGCGCTGAGTATATATGGGGACTCCTGGTGGTGTAGAGGGACGCTGAGTATATATGAGGACTCCTGGTGGTGTAGAGTGGCGCTGAGTATATATGGGGACTCCTGGTGGTGTAGAGGGGTGCTGAGTATATATGAGGACTCCTGGTGGTGTAGAGGGGTGCTGAGTATATATGAGGACTCCTGGTGGTGTAGAGGGGTGCTGAGTTTATATGGGGACTCCTGGTGGTGTAGAGGGGCGCTGAGTATATATGGGGACTCCTGGTGGTGTAGAGGGGCGCTGAGTATATATGGGGACTCCTGGTGGTGTAGAGGGGCGCTGAGTATATATGGGGACTCCTGGTGGTGTAGAGTATATATGGGGACTCCTGGTGGTGTTGAGTATATATGAGGACTCCTGGTGGTGTAGAGGGGCGCTGAGTATCTATGGGGACTCCTGGTGGTGTAGAGGGGCGCTGAGTATATATGGGGACTCCTGGTGGTGTAGAGTATATATGGGGACTCCTGGTGGTGTAGAGTGGCGCTGAGTATATATGAGGACTCCTGGTGGTGTAGAGGGGCGCTGAGTATCTATTGGGACTCCTGGTGGTGTAGAGGGGCGCTGAGTATATATGGGGACTCCTGGTGGTGTAGAGGGGCACTGAGTAAGTTTTCTGTCGGTGACCCCCATATATAATACAATTATTGTGCAGTCTGAGCTCAGTATGTGACCTGTCCCTGTTCTCCTGCAGATCTTTCTTCTGGTTGGTGTCGGTCCTCCTGTCTTCTCTGATCTGGTTCATATCAGTCCAGGTCAGCAATAAGAATGACTCCAGCCTGCAGTATGGGTTACTTATATTTGGAGCCGCCATCTCTGTTCTGCTTCAGGAGGCCTTCAGATACGCCTACTACAGACTGCTCAAGTGAGTTTCCACCTTTCCCCTTCATATGTGTGTGTGTGTGTGTCTATAGTGTGAGCTGGAGTTTGGCTTCCTTCACCCAGAGAGGGGGCCCTCTAATACAGGAGGTGTGGTACTGGTATTAATAAAATAAATTAAAAACTAATGCAGCCTCCATATCTGATTGGTAATCTGCAATATATGAAATTTTTGGGTTTAATACCGCTTTAAGCCAGTGATTGCGTCGCAATTGCTTTACCCATCATACCATCAGCTCGGTTCTGTACCCCTTTCACACTGGGGTGGTTTGCAGACGCTATTGCGCTAAAAATAGTGCCTGCAAACCGACCTGAAAGAGCCGTTGCTGTGTCTCCAGTGTGAAAGCCCTGAGGGCTTTCACACTGGAGCGGTGTGCTAGCAGGACGGTAAAAAAAGTCCTGTTAGCCGCATCTTTGGAGCGGTGTGTATACCGCTCCTCCACCGCTCCTGCCCATTGAAATCGATGGGGCACCGCGGCTATACCGCTGGCAAAGCGCCTCTGCAGAGGCGCTTTGTGGTGGTCTTTAACCCTTTCCCTGGCCGCTAGCGGTGGGTAAAACCGCACCGCTAGCGGCCGAATAGCGCCGGTAAAGCACCGCTAAAAATAGCGTCGCTTTACCGCCGGCGCACCTCCCGCCCCAGTGTGAAAGGGGCCCTTATACTATACCAGGGGTCTTCAAACTATGGCCCTCCAGGTGTTAAGGAACTACAATTCCCATCATGCCTAGTCATTTCTGTGAATGTCAGAGTTTTGCGATGCCTCATGGGATGTGTAGTTCTGCAACAGTTGTTTCTCTTGTGTTTGGCCACTTTTCTGTGTCACGCGGCTGAGTCAGCCCTGACCAGGAAGATACGTCGGACACTTCTTGTTTTCTATTTGTTGCTGTGTCAGACACCATGATGTAGTAAAGTGGAGATAGGGAGGGCACAGCATTGTATAAGGTTTATACATTCCTGCCCTGCATAGCATATTAAGGGGAGAAAAGGAAGTAAACTTATCAGCTGGGCTCTGTGTAGTGATTTCAGAAGGACTTCATTATAAGGAAGAAGTTGTGTGTGATGAGCAGGGGACCACGATTCGGAATGTGAGGAGCAGGGGACCACAGCTCGGGATGGGAGGGGTGAGGAGCAGGGGACCACAGCTCGGGATGGGAGGGGTGAGGAGCAGGGGACCACAGCTCGGGATGGGAGGGGTGAGGAGCAGGGGACCACAGCTCGGGATGGGAGGGGTGAGGAGCAGGGGACCACAGCTCGGGATGGGAGGGGTGAGGAGCAGGGGACCACAGCTCGGGATGGGAGGGGTGAGGAGCAGGGGACCACAGCTCGGGATGGGAGGGGTGAGGAGCAGGGGACCACAGCTCGGGGTGGGAGGGGTGAGGAGCAGGGGACCACAGCTCGGGATGGGAGGGATGAGGAGCAGGGGACCACAGCTCGGGATGGGAGCGATGAGGAGCAGGGGACCACAGCTCGGGATGGGAGGGGTGAGGAGCAGGGGACCACAGCTCGGGATGGGAGGGGTGAGGAGCAGGGGACCACAGCTCGGGATGGGAGGGGTGAGGAGCAGGGGACCACAGCTCGGGATGGGAGGGGTGAGGAGCAGGGGACCACAGCTCGGGATGGGAGGGGTGAGGAGCAGGGGACCACAGCTCGGGATGGGAGGGGTGAGGAGCAGGGGACCACAGCTCGGGATGGGAGGGGTGAGGAGCAGGGGACCACAGCTCGGGATGGGAGGGGTGAGGAGCAGGGGACCCCACAGCTCGGGATGGGAGGGGTGAGGAGCAGGGGACCCCACAGCTCGGGATGGGAGGGGTGAGGAGCAGGGGACCCCACAGCTCGGGAGGGGTGAGGAGCAGGGGACCCCACAGCTCGGGAGGGGTGAGGAGCAGGGGACCCCACAGCTCGGGAGGGGTGAGGAGCAGGGGACCCCACAGCTCGGGAGGGGTGAGGAGCAGGGGACCCCACAGCTCGGGAGGGGTGAGGAGCAGGGGACCCCACAGCTCGGGAGGGGTGAGGAGCAGGGGACCCCACAGCTCGGGAGGGGTGAGGAGCAGGGGACCCCACAGCTCGGGAGGGGTGAGGAGCTGGGGACCCCACAGCTCGGGAGGGGTGAGGAGCTGGGGACCCCACAGCTCGGGAGGGGTGAGGAGCTGGGGACCCCACAGCTCGGGAGGGGTGAGGAGCTGGGGACCACGGCATAGACTGGGGGGAGAATGTGGAGTGGGGACCAGCTGGGATGGGGCGGTTCAGGGTTCGGAAACATCTGGCAGTTGCTCCTCAGTTGTAGGTAGCAGTTCTTTCTAAAGTCGCTTCTACTTCACAGTAGACGTTATACATACACTGTGCATCATGCAGCTTTCTTTGGCCATTTGGAATTCCATAGAGAAAGCAACAACCCTGAACAAAGACAAAGCTGACATTGATAGGAATAAACCTCTCACCCACATGACGCTCAGTGCCGCGGTCAACCAGAAAATGATGACGTGTATGAGATTGCCAACTCCGGTGCTCAAACAAAAGAAGCTTTTTTTGTGCTTTAGAGAAATCCTATCCTAGGGGAACCACGGAGGACGAGATCCTCCTAAAAATAAAATTTTTGTCTGGCTGTCATACTGAACACGAACACCTTTTTTAATTATTCTCTCGGTACGTGTAGATCAGGATCCGGTCACATGAATCTAGCTCTTCGGTGTTAGCCAGCTGCAGGGGAGAGGAGAGAGTGCTGGCAACCGATGAGCCATTGAAGCCTATGGGTGACGTCACTGCTTCTAGGCATTGCCCGCCGTTGTCGGGCGCACTCTCCTCTTCCCTGCACTCACCGCTGGCTGACACCAGGAGGTCACATGTCTGGTCTGGAGGGGCTCTGCAAATATCAAAATTCCTTTGTGGGTGGGTGTCAGTCTGGGGAAAGTGGGCGTTCCTAGGCAGGCTGTATTTGCATACATACCACACTAGGTAATGCCCACATATGATGCGGAGTGAAATCGGAGGAAGATGTTTTAGTAGAGGAGAGGGGCCTATAATAATGGGATCTTCAAACTACGGCCCTCCAGCTGTTGCAGAATTACACATCCCTTGAGGCATTGTAAAACTCTGACATTCACAGACATGACTAGGCATGATGGGAATTGTAGTTCCTGAACAACTGGAGGGCCGTAGTTTGAAGACCCCTGCTAGACAACATTGCAAGACTGAAAGGAAGGCCGGAGTTCAGCTTTAAATGATGCAGTGCACTTGCGTAATTAGTGGAGATCAGAAGCTTCTGAAAGCAAGAAGACCCTCCATGGGGGGTTATATTTGTAAAGTAGTTGTGTATCTCTAGATCTATATAAAGCAGTGGTTCTCAACTCCTGTCCTCAGGACCCACTAACAGGCCAGATTTTAAGTATTACCTTGGTGAGATGCAGACTAGAATACTGCAATCACTGAGCAGCAAATTATATCACCTGTGATGCATTTCAGTTATCTTGCAAACCTGGCCTGTTGGTGGGCCCTGAGGACTGGAGTTGAGAACCACTGATATAAAGAATGTAAAAGTTGAGTTATCCTTTAAAATATTGCGTGGATCAGTAAAGTCACAAGAGATGTCATTAGACTGGAGATTAAACTTCTGTCCTATTACAGGAAAGCCATTGAGGGTCTGGCTCAGATCAGTGAAGATGGAATATCTCCGATCTCTATTCAGCAGATGGCCTTCGGTGAGTTGCATTCATTATTTTGTTGCCTTCTATTTTATTCATTGATTTTGTACAGGGAGTCTCGGAGTTACGAACACAATAGGGACTGTAGGTTTGTTCTTAAGTCAAAGTTGTTTGTAAGTCGCAACACTGCATTTGTAAGTGTAACTTCCGGTCGGAACACTGCATTCGTAAGTGTAACACTGTGCATGGATATGGGATGTTCCGGGCGCTTGTTATGTCATCTGGAGCATAGTGCGGGATGTGTCCGGAGGTGTTCGAAGGTATCCATGACCAGCGTGGAACACAAGTGTCTGGCATTTGTGTCCGTTCATAAGTAGGAGTCGTTCATAACTCGGGGACTGCCTGTAGCAGAAAGCTGAATGGAGTCGGAAAATCTGAATATAAATTGGTATTATTGCACCCACACACACACAATTTAGGCCTTCTACATCACATACATCGGATTTCGGCAGCAAGAATTGACGGATTCTGACTGGTGCATTTGGATTGGCGCCTCTGTTGGGCATGTGGCCACACACCACAGGGTTACCTGTGGTTAGGGATGGGTGTCCGAGCCTGGACCCAGTCAGCTGTATGTAGACATCTGTCCCTAACCGCAGGTTACCGATTGTTGTGTGGCTACATGTGAACAGCTGTCAGCCTGTCATTAGTTTATATAAAAGTATTATAAAAGGCAATCAGCACACAAATGACTACGAGAACTACTGCAGCTGGACACCAACAGGTATATCGCACAATAACCCAAACAGATAATATAAAGAAATAACAGTGCAGCGCAATAAATGTCCATATACAGTGAACAATGATGAAAAAGATGTACTGAAGAGATCTGGGTGTAGGCTTCTTCATACAGTATATAACTTGTGTATCCAATGTAAGGAAAATCTGCTTACCAGACCAGATGGACCTTTTGAATGAACAAGAGGTCAAAAACGCTTGTTTTCCACCATGAGGGGAAGATGGTCTCAGATGAAGCGGTGATCCAGCCAGATGGTAGGCACAGCATCAGATGTAGAGATGATATATAAAAAAAGGATGTGGAAACGTTCTAAGTGTAGACTATTTTAATCCAAAAATATAGTGTATAAAAAATACATACAAATAAAATTCAGACAAAGTCCAAAAAAGTACAGCAAAAGCCACTGGGCGCTGATGTTCTATGATGGGGAAGTCCAAAATATAAAACAGCTGCTAAAGTGACCAAATCTCTTGTGCTTATAATGATAAATGAACCATAATATACAGCTGGTGGAAGTCACAAGTAGAGATCATATGCTGAAAACTGGCAAAAGATTGTGCTAGTAGCAACAAAAATAAACATAAGCAGCACCAGATGATTAACAGTGAGAGATCCACCAAAGTGAACAGCAGGCAGATGAAGTGAGTGTAAGCGGCGATGGACGCCGTAAACTCAGCCTCCTACGGGGGAGGAGCTTACTCGGTGACGTCACCCGAGTCTGTCCCAGGCTGTGCTCGCGGCTTGCATTGCCGCTTACCATTTGATTCATCTTAGGCTGAGTTTACGGCGTCCATCGCCGCTTACACTCACTTCATCTGCCTGCTGTTCACTTTGGTGGATCTCTCACTGTTAATCATCTGGTGCTGCTTATGTTTATTTTTGTTGCTACTAGCACAATCTTTTGCCAGTTTTCAGCATATGATCTCTACTTGTGACTTCCACCAGCTGTATATTATGGTTCATTTATCATTATAAGCACAAGAGATTTGGTCACTTTAGCAGCTGTTTTATATTTTGGACTTCCCCATCATAGAACATCAGCGCCCAGTGGCTTTTGCTGTACTTTTTTGGACTTTGTCTGAATTTTATTTGTATGTATTTTTTATACACTATATTTTTGGATTAAAATAGTCTACACTTAGAACGTTTCCACATCCTTTTTTTATATATCATCTCTACATCTGATGCTGTGCCTACCATCTGGCTGGATCACCGCTTCATCTGAGACCATCTTCCCCTCATGGTGGAAAACAAGCGTTTTTGACCTCTTGTTCATTCAGGTAAGCAGATTTTCCTTACATTGGATACACAAGTTATATACTGTATGAAGAAGCCTACACCCAGATCTCTTCAGTACATCTTTTTCATCATTGTTCACTGTATATGGACATTTTATTGCGCTGCACTGTTATTTCTTTACATTAGTTTATATAGCCTGAGCAGCCATACGCATGCACATGTCATTCCAGCTGCAAGAATCTGCTGATTTTTTGCAACTGGAATCTGAAGTATGTGGCTGATTGGCCATGCGAAGGAGGCCTTAGTCATCATAGTCTAAAGCAGTGGTCTCTAAACTGTGGCCTGGGGGCCCAATGCGACCCTTTGCTTTATTTTATGTAGCCATTGGAGTACTATTTCATCCTCTGGCGCCAGTGGCGGGGCACCATTGCTTCCCAGTGGCGGGGCACCATTGCTTCCCAGTGGCGGGGCACCATTGCTTCCCAGTGGCGGGGCACCATTGCTTCCCAGTGGCGGGGCACCATTGCTTCCCCCTTGGCGGGGCACCATTCCTCGTCGTCCTCACTGACACCAAGGATGGGCCACTGTTTTTTTCCTTCTGGCATCGGGACCTTTTTGTAGTCCCAATGGCCACAGTCCGGCCCCCTTAAAGTCTGAAGGACAGTAAACTGGCCCCCTGTTTAGAAAGTTTGGAGACCCCTGATCTAAAGAAAAATATCAGTTCAGAACAGATAACAGACATATCTCTTGTTTTCTTGCAGTATCCGGCTTCTCTTTCGGGATCATCAGTGGAGTTTTCTCCGTAATCAACATCTTGGCGGATGCGGTGGGCCCCGGAATTGTGGGGGTTCATGGCGATTCCCAGTATTACTTCTTAACTTCAGGTATGGCAGACTGGGCATGTTCTTGATAAGGTCACATTTAGCAGCTCGTGTACCTGGGTTTTCCCAGATAGTTTTTCAGGGTGGCACCAGAGAGCATAGCTCCACCCACAAAGGAAATGGTCCGAAGTGGCGGCCCCTCCCTCTTAGTCTCAGTTTTAGTGTTTTCCTCCGGCAAGAGCAGGTACAGTAGTGTTGCAGGAGCCGCACTTTCTCAGGTGCCTTGCTGGGACAGCGTGGCTCCTCGTATCTTTTATTTCTTGAAGTGGTTCTAAGGCTGGATTCACACCTTATGGCATTTTTAGTGCTTTTTGCCTTTTGCAGAATTGCACTACAGAACGTGTTCCATAGGAAACCATGATAAATGGACTGTAGTGCAAATCTGCAAAAAGCTCCAAAACTGCATCAGTGTGAATCCAGTCTAAAGGCTGAAGGTTTTTTTACTTTAATGCATTCTCAGTGTGGAAAATAAGAGAAGATGATTGTTGGGGTTTACATTCACTTTAACAGACTTGTCTTCTATGTCACATCTTGTACAGCTGTGTGTTCAATTAGATGGATTCATGCTGTGATTGATTTATTTATTTTCCTCTGTTGCAGCATTCCTGACCATGGCGATTGTTTTCCTGCACACCTTCTGGGGAATCATATTCTTTGCCGCCTGTGAAAAGCGGAAACCATTGCACATTGTGGGTGTGGTCCTCTGTCACCTGATCACCTCCGGAGTGGTGAGTTCATGTCAAAGTTGAATAAAATTCATGAAGGGCCCGTTCAGGGGCGGTGTGAAAGCCCCACGCCTGCTGAACATGGACCGCTCTGCAAGTGATTGCAGCAGGCTAGATCAAGGGGTTAACCACTTCAGCCCCGGACCATTTGGCTGGTCAAAGACCAGGCCACTTTTTGCGATTCGGCACTGCGTCGTTTTAACTGACAATTGCGCGGTCGTGCGACGTGGCTCCCAAACAAAATTGACGTCCTTTTTTCCCCACAAATAGAGCTTTCTTTTGGTGGTATTTAATCATCTCTGCGGTTTTTATATTTTGCGCTGTAAACAAAAATAGAGCGACAATATTGAAAAAAATGCAATATTTTTAACTTTTTGCTATAATAAATATCCCCTAAAAATATATAAAAAAAAAAAAAGATTTCCTCAGTTTAGGCCAGTGGTTCTCAATCTTTCCAGTGCCGTGACCCCTTAATAAAATTTCCCAAGTTGTGGGGACCCCTAACAGTAAAAATATTTTCGTAGCGTGGGTTGTCAGCACCCAAGGCAAGATAAGTAATTTGCGCCCCTAACCCACAGACATTTAGTGCTCCCTGAGTCCTTTCCACTCGTACAGTATTAAAACCCCTTATGGTACGTTTTTAGGATGTACCACCCTCTCGTTGTTCTCTTTTCTTTCCCTTTTTATCTCTCTTTGTCCTCATTTCTTGTTTTTTTCCCCATCCCTCTCTCTAGCAATCTCTTTAGCTCTTTCTCTTATTCTTTCTCTCACTTTTTTTTCTTTATTCCTCTCCCTCTTTTCCTCTCCCTTCTATGTATTCTTTTTTTTTATTCCTTCTCTTACTTCTTGGTGGGGGGGGGGGGGTGAGTGGAAGTGCTGGCGGGGAGTTGGGATGAGTGGCAGTACTGTTACTCACTGTGTCTCCGGCTCTGTGGTGTCTCGCAGCAGTGACACCTATGCCAAAATCAGGAGATGGGGGTCTCCTCCAGCCCCTTCCACTTCACATTCCTCACCAGTCAGCTGACCTCTAGTCTTTGCCCCTCCACCCATACCGTGAACTGAATGGGCGGCTGTGAAGAGGCTGAGTGGGTGGCTGCGGGCTCCAGGAACAGTCCAGCTGGGCTTCCACAGGCTCCAGAGACAGCCCAGGTGGGCTTCCACGGGCTCCAAAGACAGCCCTACTGGGCAGCCACGAAAAGCCTGGGAGAGTGGTACGGGCGTCAGGAACAGCCCAGGATTTGGTGACCCCTGGCAAATCATCATTTGACCCCCGTGCTGGTCCCGACCCCCAGGTTGAGAACCACTGGTTTAGGCCGATACGTATTCTTCTACATATTGTTGGTAAAAAAATTTGCAATGAGCATTTACTGATTGGTTTGCGCAAAAGTTATAGCGTGTACAAAATAGGGGATAGATTTATGGCATTTTTATTAATATATTTTTTTTACTAGTAATGGCGGCGATCAGCGATTTTTTTTTTTTTTTTTTTTTTTTTTTTTTTTTATTGTGGCTGCGACATTATAGCGGACACTTTTGGCGCTATTTTGGGACCATTCACATTTGCACAGCGATCAGTGCTATAAAAATGCATTGATTACTGTGTAAATGTGACTGGCAGTGAAGGGGTTAACCAGGAGGGGCGCTGAAGGGGTTAAGTGTGTCCTAGGGATGTGTTCTAACTGTAGGGCTGATGGGCTACGTGTGACATCACTGATCCCGATTACAGGAAGCTGTGATCAGTGTCCTGTCACTAGGCAGAGCGGGGAGATGCTTGATTACATCAGCATTTCCCCGTTCTTCCGCACCGTGAGACGGTCGCGGGTATCCCCGCGGACATCGAATCCGCGGGACCCGCGGTCGGACTCACGGCGCGCGCGCGCGCACACACAATGCCCCTTCTTGAACGCGGCGTATATATGCGTCGGTCTGCCCACAGGAGCCATTCTACTGAGGTGAGCCGGTCCTTACGTGGTTGAGGACCGAGCCTATTTTTGACATTTGCTTTCAAGTTAAAATCAGTATTTTTTTTTCAAGAAAATTACTTGGAACGCCCAAACATTTTATAAAAAATATATATATATATATATATATATATATATATATATATATATATATATATATATATATATATATATATATATGATGTGTGTGTGTGTTTTTTTAGCAAAGACTAGAGAATAAAATGGCGATCGTTGCAATATTTTATGTCACACGTTTTTTGCGCAGCGGTCTTTCAAACGCAATTTTTTTTGGGGGGGGGGGGGGGAATGCACTGAAAAAAATAACTATAAAGTGAGCCCAATTTTTTTTTTTCTATAATGTTAAAGATGATGTTACGCCAAGTAAATTAATACCCAACCTGTCACGCTTCAAAATTGCGCACACTCGTGGAACGACGACAAACTTTGGTACTTTAAAAATCTCCATAGGCGACGTTTAAAAATTTCTACAGGTTACCAGTTTGAAGTTACAGAGGAGGTCTAGAATTATTGCTCTCGCTATAACGTTCACGGCGATATCTCACATGTGTGGTTTGAAGACTGTTTATATATGTGTTTTCTTCTGCGCTCAATCTTTGTGGGACAGGGTGCTTCAAATTCTTTATTTTTTTCCTTTTTTATATTTTACATTTTTACACTGTCCCTTTTTAGAAAAAAAATAATACTTTTTTTATTCCTATTACAAGGAATGCAAACATCCCTTGTATTCGAAAAAAAAGCATGACAGGTCCTCTCTTTAATGTGAGATCTGGGGTCAAAAAGACCTCGGATCTCATATTTTACACTTAAAAGCAATATAAAAAAAAATTGTCCCTTTTTAAGGCTGGAAGGTGGAAGTGATGTTTGACGTCGCTCTGGTCCTCCAAGGGCATAGAGGCGAGTGGGGGCCATCTTGCCCTCACGGGACTTTGTGCCCATCCATCCCGGGGACCGGATCGTTTCCGCCGCTGCCCACGGCTCCGGGTAAGTGGCGGAGACTACAGGGATGCAGCATGGGGGGGGGGTGTGTTGGGGGCACCTCTCCCGCCACCCATAGAAAGAAAATTCAACGGTGTGGCCGGCTGGTCACAGAGGTGATAAAAGAATAGATCATCTTTAATTGCCTCTATGGTACTTGCGATCCAGGGCGTAAGTAAACGTGGTTTTTTTTTTTGTGGTTTTTTTCATCTGTTGCTTTTAACCACTTCAGCCCTGGAAGGTTTACCCCCTTCCTGACCAGGCCATTTTTTGCGATACAGCACTGCGTTACTTTAATTGACAATTGCCCGGTCGTGCGATGCTGTAGCCAAATATATATATATATATATATATATATATACAGGATCACCAGGGATTTCACATAAAGGAAGCAATACAAAGAGAACAGGAAACTTTTTCATACTAGTACATGGTACAGCAGCCACTTATCGGTAATATGAAATGTTGTGGTAACAAACGCTTTACAATTAAAACGCACCTCACCGTTGAAATGCATTGAAAATGCAGCAAGAACGCACCCATGTTACATTTTTGATACTGTTTTTGAGTCACATGACCTATGAAAAATACACCATAAGCACAATAAAATCACGGCAAAATCGCGTGCATTTTCGGTGCCATTATTGGCACTTTTTTTTCTATTGGCAAATTGTTGAAAACACAATATTTGACCGAAAAGTGCATCTACTTAAAAAAATTAAAGGAACAGTGTAAAAAATCAAATAAGAAAAAAACAATTTCAATTGCCCCATCCCTCCGGGCTCGCGTGCAAAAGCGAACGCATACGTGAGCAGCGCCCGCATATGTAAACGGTTTTCGCACCACACGTGAGGTATCGTCGGGGATGTTAGTGAGCGCAATAATTCTACTGTTAAGCCTCGTACACACGATTGGATTTTCCGAGAAGAAATGTGTGATAGCAGGGTTTTGGTGGAAAATCTGACCGTTTTGTAGGCTCCATCGGACAATTGTTGGATTTTCCGACAACTCCAAAGTACAAACACGCATGCTCCAAACCAATGCTAACCATAAGACAACATTAGCAGAAGTTGCCCAAGGGGTGGCGCTAAAGAGCTGAAAACCCACGTAGTTTCGTGTATGTTGGCCGAAAAGGTTCTGCCGTCTGTATGCAGAACAAGTTCATGGCCAACGCCCTTCGCACAAAATTCCACGGATTTGTCCGATGGAAATCCGATCGCGTGTACGAGGTTTTAGACCTCTAAACAGGTAACCTGCAAAAAAAAAAGCGTCGCCTATGAAGATTTGTAAATACTGTTGTTTGTCCCCATTCCACGAGCGTGCGCAATTTTATAGCGTGACATATTTGGTATCTATTTACTCGGCGTTATATCATCTTTCATATGTTACCAAAAAATGATGGTATACATCGTGTGTGTGTGTGGTGTCTTTTTTTTTTTTTTTTGTTTTTTTGCTGCGCAAATACTTTGTGACATAAAAAATTGCAACAATTGCCTTTTTATTTTCTAGGGTGTCTGCTAAAAAAATTAATTTGTGTGTGTAAAATTGTTATATATTAAAAAAATATATATTATATATATATATATTAAATATTATATATATTTTTTTAAAATATTATATTTATTAATATACCCGTATATACTCGAGTATAAGCCGACCCGAATATAAGCCGAGGCACCTAATTTTACCACAAAAAAAATGGGAAAACTTATTGACGCGAGTATAAGCCTAGGGTGTCCATCTGCATGCCTAACTTTGCCTCACTGTGTCCATGTGCATGCCTCGCTGTGCCCATGCCTCGCCTGACGTTTAACATAGGAGTCTATGGAAGGGGTGCCCGGTTTAAAAAATCGTTGCTCCCCGACCGTAGGTCCCCCAAACAACAGACTTAGCACACTTGTAGAGAAGAAATGGGGCTACATGTGTGCCAAGTTTCAGGTCCAGGGTACCTACGACCGGCCGGTACTGGGTCCCCAAAATCACCAAAGAAATTACCATTTAACATGGGAGTCTATGGAAGGAGTGCCCGGCTTTGAAAAATCGGTGCTCCCCGGTCGTAGGTCCCTTGGACAACAAACTTTGCACACTGGTAGAAGAAGAGGGGGGCTACATGTGTGCCAAATTTGGGGTCCAGGGGACCTACGGCTGGCCGGTACCGGGTCCCCAAAGTCCGGGAGATCAGGCGCAAAAAGGTGACTCGAGTATAAGCCGAGGGGGCATTTTCAACATAAAAAATGTGCTGAAAAACTCGGCTTATACTCGAGTATATACGGTATGTATATTTAATATATATATTTTATTTATTTTATTAGTGTTTGGAGGGGTTCTAAGTAATTTTCTAGCAAAAAATACTGATTTAAAGTTGTAAACCGTGCCAGAAAAAGCCTGGTCTTCAAGTGGTTAAATGTGGTCTGGGCATCAAGAAGAAGGGTCAGCCTTTTGCAAATCATGCACGCACCCTCATTATTAAAATAAAAATGTGCAAATAATATAATATTTTTGTATTTTAACCTGCAGAGCATTGCAGCCACTGCTTCATGGGTGCATTGCACAGGTATTGTATTGTTTACCCTCGGCTTAATACTGAGGAGGTACCTTCTGTTAAGGGGCTGAAAGAAGTAAACAATGGACTACAAGTGCAGAGACTTCAGCGAGATCTAGGAGTCCCTCTGCTGTGGTGGCAGATGGGACTTGTAGTCTTTGCATTGACAGATCTCTGTGAATGAATAAATGCGTGTGGGCAGAGCCATGCACAGCTTTGCTGAATAATTATTTATTTATTTATTTTAAATACTGCATGCTGTTTTAAGAACCCGGTGATTTTATGTAAGAGGGGAGGGGGGTGACTGTTTGAGGGGTGGGTTGGGGAATCCTAATTATGGGGGTGTAAGATGAAGCTTGATCCCGAAGGTGGACTATACCTTGAAGCTAGACACTGCTGGTTTATAATAAAGCTGTATATAATTGCATGCACAAATATAGTTGATATTCGGATTTAATATTTTTATTTAATTTTTACTTCTCTTTATTAAACCTTCTTTGTAGACATTCCTGAACCCGAGGTACGAGGCCAGCTTGATCCCCATATACATCCTCACCCTAGGCATGGGAGTGTGGGCTTTCATAGCAGCGGGCGGCAACCACCACAACATGCGCAAATGCCTCGCTTGTAAGTATAAGGTCTTTTCTAGCAGCAGCTTGCCACTATGCTGACACAAGGTAGAGAGGTCTGTTACCCTTCAGTTTTTGATGGATGGGTTTCTTTCAGGAAAACAGGGCAGCCTATCGCAGCATCAACACTAAAGGCACCAGTTCCCAGGAGGGAATATGTAGCTCACCTTGCTCTGTGAATTGGTAAAGGGGATCATTTGGACCCCATAACAGTTCACTATGGCTAATACAGGCTTTCCATCTCGCTTGCGGTTTTGTTTACATGGGTTGCCAAGCTCCAGAAGGGATTCTGTGCTGAGCCTCATTTCATCTAAATACCTAATTTGTAGTTAACTGGGAGAGGAGGAGTGCAAGGTCTCCTCCATTCATTGGTTGTGTCTGCAATGTTTAAAGCTGAATTCCAGGAATTCAGTTCCTTTGTAGAAACAAAAGCGAAGGCACACTATGCGTTAAGTCCAAGGAGGTGCATGACATCTCCTGAACTTATCTCTGTTCTATATGACAGGTTTATGGCACTGCCGGAGATGCACTTGGGGCTGTGGGAGCTGAAAGGCACACAGATTGGCTATGCCTACCCCTCTTCTCTGCTGCCTTTTCACAGGAGCCTTTCTATTTTGTGACGAGTTCACATAATATAAAGGCTTCTGTTATTGTATGGCTCTACCGGAGATGCACTCCAGACTCTTAGCTGATTTGTGTGCCTTTCTGCTTTCACAGCCCTGTCTGGAGTGTATCTCCGGCAGAGCCATACAATCACAAAAGCCTTTGTATTATGTGAACTCAATCACAAAATGCAAAGGCTCCTGTGAAAGGGCAGCAGAGGAGAGGGGTAGACATGGCTGATCTGTGTGCCTTTCTGCTGTCACAGCCCTATGTCTACCCCTCCCCTCTGCTGCACTTTCACAGGAGACTTTGTATTTTGTGACTGAGTTTACATAATACATAGGCTTTTGTGATTGGGCAGGAGGAAAGGAGGGGGTGTGCATAGCAACTGCAGCAACTCTGTTGAAGATGTTGAGACCAGAAGGATCAGCATCGGGCTCCTGGAAATACAGCTGGTACTTCCGGTATGAAGGTACGTTATGAGTTAAGTCCAAGGAGGTGCATGACATCTGAACTTATCTCCTATTTATATCTGAAAGGTTTATAGTACTCTGCAAGACAGCTTTTTGTCGGATATGATAGGGATAAGTTCAGAAGATGTCATGCACCTCCTTGAACTTAACTCATAATGTGCCTTTTTTCCAGAAGACCGCTATATGCTGTATTTTCAGGGGCCCCAGGCTGATCCTTCAGGTCTTAGAATCTTCAGTAGGGTTGCTGCAGCTGCTATGCCCGCTCCTCCTGCCCAATCACAGAAGCCTTTGTGTTATGTGAACACATTCACAAAATACAAGGGCTTCTGTGAATGGACAGCAGAGGGGAGGAGTGGGTAAAGCTGCTGTGTGCGCCTTTCTCTTCTCACAGCCTTGAGTGTCTGGAGTGCATCTCCGGCAGAGTCCTAAACCTGTCAGATATAAATAGAGATAAGTTCAGGAGATGTCATGTACCTCCTTCAACTGAACCCTGGAATGTACCTTCACTTTCTTACAAAGTGGCTGAAGTCCTGTAATTCAGCTTTTAAGGTATGAATGACAAGGGAATCTTGGTAGATTCTGACACTGTCATTCTCTAATTGCTTCAGCTACCCAATAGGAAGCCTGGGAATGCCTATTTACTGAGGACTTTGTGGCGGGTGTCTGATCCCCACTTATGAGGTATAGCACTGCACCATTCCATGCTTCCTCCTGGGAGCACTGATGCTTTGGGATGTAGGTAGGCCTTTTGAAATCCCCTTTTCCATGATGCAGTTAAACTAAACGTCGGGAGGTCAGACAGTGGCCGGTTGGATCAGAAAATGCCCCGGAATTAGTGAAAAAACTGTGCCCCATCGTTGGTGTCGGTTGGGAGGAGTAGTGCCCCGTCATTGGTGTCGGTTGGGAGGAGTAGCGGCCCGTAGTTGGTGTCGGTTGGGAGGAGTAGCGGCCCGTAGTTGGTGTCGGTTGGGAGGAGTAGCGGCCCGTAGTTGGTGTCGGTTGGGAGGAGTAGCGGCCCGTAGTTGGTGTCGGTTGGGAGGAGTAGCGGCCCGTAGTTGGTGTCGGTTGGGAGGAGTAGCGGCCCGTAGTTGGTGTCGGTTGGGAGGAGTAGCGGCCCGTAGTTGGTGTCGGTTGGGAGGAGTAGCGGCCCGTAGTTGGTGTCGGTTGGGAGGAGTAGCGGCCCGTAGTTGGTGTCGGTTGGGAGGAGTAGCGGCCCGTAGTTGGTGTCGGTTGGGAGGAGTAGCGGCCCGTAGTTGGTGTCGGTTGGGAGGAGTAGCGGCCCGTAGTTGGTGTCGGTTGGGAGGAGTAGCGGCCCGTAGTTGGTGTCGGTTGGGAGATGCGGTCACATAACACTGGAAGGAGACTTGCTCTTCGGGTCACTCTATAGACTTGACCCCGGGGGGGTTGGGCGGGCGGTATTGTGCTGTCTGTGGGTGGAGATGGGTTTCTGCGCACACTGTGAGTTATGGTGGCACCGATCATGGCAGAATTATTTTGCTGCCGTACCAACCCTGGAGCTGGTTGCAGAGGATTGGTTGGCTGCTCTATGATGAATGCCGCGTACAGCGGCATAATGTAAAAAGATTAGGACATAGAATTTCTACAGATGAAATAAAAAAACTTACCTCGACTTCCAGTTTAACAACTAAAGTTTGCTTTCTTCAAGGCCCCCCCTTCACATCTTCTTCAGTATTTGGCCAAAGGTGTGTGGACACCTGACCATCACCGCAAACCACATGTGGAAACCTCAGGTGTTTCTACTACAGCATACAAGGACATTCTTATATAAGTGTGCACCTCCAGGCGTGTGGTAGGCCCCCCTGTGCACAAAGCCAGCTCTATGAAGACTTGGTTTTTATGAGTATCCTGAACAGAGCCCTGACCTCAACCCTACTGAACACCTTTGAAATTGAGACCCAAATCTTCTCATCCAACATCAGTACCCGACCTCACAAATGTATTTTTGGCACAAATTCCCCCAGATACACTCCAATAAGAATGGAGGATGTTGTAGCTGCACATGGAGAAGGGGCAGCTCCATATTGATGGCCATGGTGTTCGTACTGGATGTCCTTCTAGCTTGTATATGTGTAGAAGTGTGATGGTCAGGTGTCCAAAAACTTTCCAACACTTAGGGGTTGATTAACTAAAACTGGAGAGTGCAAAATCTGGTGCAGCTCTGCATAGAAACCAATCGGCTTCCAGTTTTTTTTTTTTTCTTTTTCGTACATCACGGGACACAGAGCGACTTAGTCATTACTAATGGGTTATATAGATTACCTTCAGGTGTTGGCACTGGCCAATTCCAAACCGGAAGTACCCTCCCCTATATAAGCCCCTCCCATCCGGGAGCACCTCAGTTTTTTGCCAGTGTCTAAGGTGTTGGCCAAAGAGTAACATGTGTTTTCACTGGGCTTGCGTACAGGTTCTTTTGGGCCTTAGTAAGCTGTTCCGGATCCGACCAAAAAAGCTTCATAGCTAAACGGTCGGTACCCGGGCCTTGCAGCAGAAGAGCAAGGTTTTGCCTGTAATGCCTCTCTTAGGAGGGCTGGACCCTGGGATCCAGAGCTCTGGTCATACCCACGACCAAGATGTTGTCTGTGCAGGGTGCTATACAGGTCCAGGGGAGTGGAATCCTTGGGAACCCGGTCCCTGAAGGTTTAATTACAATGCCTGCCGTGATAGGTGAAGTTTGGACTTCTGTGGACCAAACAAAGTCCTGCGGCGGGGATCAGGTAAGTGGGGGCCCCCAGGAACTTGGTTCTATTGGGGGACCCCCAAGCCTAATTTGTCTTTCTGTCTGTTACCTAACGGTATTCCCGCTAAATATCTGTGTTTGCCTGTAACTACTGAAAATGTAAAATTTTAATAGTAGTCAAGAAAAAAAAAAAAGGGGGACCGCGGTACCTGTGTTAAACCACTAGAGGCCGCTGTAGTCCATTTTTCTTGTCATGTGGATCTTTGGTTTTCTCAAGTCAAAAGATCCAGGCAGTTGGTAAGTTTCTCTGTGGGAATCCACTTCCTCTGCCCTGTTGCTGCGCTCATCCACCGCACAGGCCCTCCGGAAAAAAAGGGCCCTGGCTCCTAGTCCCTGTTTGATTTCGAAAAGGGCGCCACGGGCGCGCACGCGCCTCCTATGAAAAAAAGGGGCGGGGCGGGTGGATGACGCTCGATGCGCGCCGCTTCTGCGCATGTGCAGGCGTCCCAGCATGGTTAAAAGACACAGTACAAGTGTCAGCTGGATGCAAACAGAGCTAGCAACAAACAGTGGCACACAGAGGCGGTTGATGCAGGCATCCCCATAGAAAGGCACTTTAGTGGACACCAGCTGGTATATAGCAGCAACTGTGTTAGACTATTACCAGCAAAATTGGTGTATGATGACGGGAATACCTCAGCTTTGTGCTTAAAGGATATGTCGTCCAGACGCTCCGGAAATAGGTCTTCCAGGAAGCCAAAGGGGTCTCCATCGGGCTCTGAGGATATTGGGCATGCTTGTACTGCACCAATCTCCCCTGAGAATTCAGAGGTCAGTAGCCGTAGAAATCCCGCAGGAATGCCTGGTGCTGCGGCTGTCCCCAGTTCACCTGCTCCTGTATATATAACAGAGGAGGTTTTATCCTCAACTCTGGGAGGATTGGAAGAGAGATTAACAGCATTGATCGCTGCTTCCCTGTCACAGGAAAAGCGCGTCCGATCTCTGTCTCCTCCTTCAGAGTGCCTGTTAGTGGAGGAACAGCCCCACACAGAGATCGACCTACCTGAAGGGGATCAGGATGAGGTTGATTCAGTTATAGAGGAATCAACAGTGGAAGAACCTTTCTCAGCATCTCAGGCTGAAAGATTATGGGTTCAGTCTCTGACTAACATGGTCCGATCAGCATTTAAAATGCCTCTGGCGGAACCACCATCCACTACGGTTTCCTCGCTGGGGTCGCTAAAAGCTCCCCAGGCTGTCTGTTCCTTCCCAATCCACCCTTTATTAGAAGGGCTTATTTACCAGGATTGGGAGCATCCTGATAAAATATTTGCTCCCCCCAAGAGATTTCCGGTGATCTATCCCATGGAGGATAAGTTCATAAAAAAATGGAGGGTCCCTACAGTGGACGCAGCCATCTCTTCTGTTAACAAATCACTGACATGTCCAGTAGATAATGTTCCAATGTTCAAAGACCCAATAGATAAAAAATTGGAGTCTTTACTAAAATCTGCTTTCTCTACAGCAAGCATGGTGACACAACCTGCGGTAGCAGCGATTGGAGTCTGCCAAGCAGTGAAAGATCAGTTGAAACAAGTCTTAAGGGGCTTACCAGATCAGCAGGCTCTTGCCCTAGCTGACCTGCCTAGAGCCTTGTGTTTTGCGGTGGACGCCATAAAGGATACAATCCAACAGGCCTCCCGCTTTACGCTGTCTATAGTACATATGCGTAGGCTTCTGTGGCTCAAAAACTGGTCTGCTGAATCTCCCTGTAAAAAACTGCTGGTTAGCTTCCCATTTCATGGAGAACGCTTATTTGGAGAAGATCTGGACAAATATATCCAGAAAATTTCTGCCGGTAAAAGTTCACTCTTACCGGTTAAGAACAAGGGTAGAAGTCCTTCTTTTAAGAGGCCTACTTCTCCAGTCCCGGGCACATCGGCTATGAAGCAGTTCCGACGGCCTCCGCGGTCAAATTCAGGGGGCAGAAATCAGGGACAATCACAGGGTAACAAGAAGCCCTGGATCAAGAGAGGTACAAAACCTCCCCCCAAGGCATGAAGCGTTGCCCCCACTCAATCGGGTGGGGGGAAGACTTCAGTTGTTCACAGAGACCTGGCGGGACACCATCAGAGACAGATGGGTGCTCTCCGCAGTAAGTCTGGGATACAAGCTGGAGTTAAAAGGCACTCCTCCTGCCCAATTTATGAGGTCAAACGTGCCAAGAGATCCCCAGAAGAGAGGATCCCTCCTTCTGGCACTAGAACAACTATTGCTCCAAGGTGTAATCATGAAGGTTCCCCTGGAAGAAAGCGGATTCGGGTTTTACTCAAACCTTTTCACAGTCCCCAAACCAAATGGGGACGTGAGGCCCATATTAAATCTAAAAGGGCTAAACAAGTTCCTAAATATCAGGACTTTTCGGATGGAGTTGATCCGATCGGTGGCCACCGCCCTACAAGGGCAGGAATGGTTAGCCTCGATCGACATAAAGGATGCTTATCTGCATATTCCCATCTTTCCGGCCCACCAGAAATTTCTACGCTTTGCAGTAGAAGGGCGCCATTTTCAGTTCAGAGCCTTACCTTTCGGTCTGGCCACAGCACCACGAGTGTTCACAAAAATTCTGGCCCCATTATTGGCCAATCTAAGAACACAGGGTGTAACGATAATGGCATATCTAGACGACCTGCTACTAATAGACCACTCAGTGGAAAAGCTGGAAGTAGCTATTCACAAGACAATCAAGTATCTGGAATATCACGGTTGGATTATCAACCGGGACAAGTCAGCTCTAAGACCAGTCAAAAGTCTGGAATACTTAGGGCTAAGGCTGGATTCAAATCAGAGAAAGATTTTCTTACCTCCAGAGAAGGTGTCGTCTTTAAAAGCTTTGACCCACTTAGTGGGTACAAAAAGAAAACCATCCATACGCCTCTGCATGAGGCTGCTGGGAAAAATGGTGGCTTCATTCGAAGCGGTACCCTACGGTCAATTCCATTCAAGGAATTTGCAAAGGGCCATACTGTCAGCCTGGAACAAAAAAGTTCAGGCTTTAGACTTACCAATGTCCCTGTCCCCTTCCGTTCGCAAGAGCCTCCATTGGTGGTTGGTGCCCCAGAATCTGGAAAAAGGGAAACCCTTCAGTCCGGTTTCTTGGAAGGTAGTCACTACAGATGCCAGCCTCATAGGCTGGGGGGCAGTACTGGAGCAATGGTCTCTCCAGGGCAAGTGGTCAGAAGCAGAAAAGGCCCTGCCCATCAATCTCTTAGAGATACGAGCAGCCCGGTATGCCCTAGTAGCATGGACATCCAAACTCCAAGGGTCCCCTGTCAGAATTCAATCAGACAATGCCACAGCAGTGGCATATATCAATCACCAGGGTGGCACCAGGAGTCGTGCAGCCCAGAGGGAAGCAAATTGCATCCTGGAGTGGGCAGAAAAATATGTCCCAGCCATATCCGCGGTTTTCATCCCAGGAGTGGAAAATTGGAGAGCGGACTTTTTAAGTCGCCAACAATTATGCCCGGGGGAATGGTCTCTTCACCCCGAGGTTTTCCAGGCAATATGCCAGCGGTGGGGAACACCGGATGTAGATCTGCTAGCATCCAGATTCAACGCAAAGGTGGACAGATTTGTGTCTCGCACAAGGGATCCTCTAGCTTGCGGCTCGGATGCCCTAGTGTTCCCTTGGGATCAGTTCAAGCTGATATATGCATTCCCACCGCCACAATTGTTACCGCGATTACTCCGCAGAATCAGGGTAGAAAAGAAACCAGTGATTCTGGTGGCTCCAGCGTGGCCCCGAAGGGCATGGTACGCGGAGATTGTAAAAATGTCAGTGAGGAGTCCTTGGACCCTCCCACATCGTCCGGACCTGCTGTCGCAGGGACCGATATACCACCCTTCCTTACCAGCCCTAGGTTTGACGGCCTGGCTATTGAAGCCCACATTCTGAAAAAGAGAGGGCTCTCTAATTCTGTGGTATCTACCATGATCAATGCCAGGAAGCCGGTATCCAGGCAGATCTATTATAGGATCTGGAAAGCGTACATTAAGTGGTGTGAGGCCAAGAAATGGCATCCACGTAAGTACGTGATAGGTAGGATTTTGGACTTCCTACAGTGGGCTGTAGATAGGAAGCTGGCCTTGAGTACTATCAAGGGTCAGATTTCGGCCTTGTCAATATTTTTTCAAAGGCCCTTGGCTTCGCATTCACTAGTCAAAGCTTTCATACAAGGAGTGATGCGTATTAGCCCTCCAGTTAGTATTCCCATATGTCCTTGGGACTTAAACCGGGTTCTGTCAGTTCTACAGAAACAACCGTTTGAACCATTGCAACACATTTCCTTGGTTCTTCTCACCAGGAAATTGATTTTCTTAGTAGCCGTTTGTTCGGCTAAAAGAGTATCGGAATTAGCCGCCTTGTCCTGTAAGGAGCCATATCTGGTTGTCCATAAGGACAGAGTAGTATTACGTCCTCATCCAGCCTTTCTTCCTAAGGTGGTATCGAGGTTTCATTTGAACCAAGATGTGGTTCTTCCTTCTTTTTTCCCCAAACCTAGCTCGGTAGAGGAAAAGTTATTACATTCCTTGGATGTAGTAAGAGCAGTTAAAGCTTATCTAAAAGCCACTGCTCAGATTCGCAGAACGGATACTTTGTTTATTCTGCCGGAAGGCCCTAAAAAGGGTCAGGCAGCATCAAAATCCACTTTAGCCAAGTGGATTCGACAGGTCATAATACAAGCCTATGGCTTGAGAAAGAGACCGCCTCCGTTCAAAGTTAGGGCGCACTCCACAAGAGCAGTTGGAACTTCATGGGCAGTGCATCACCAGGCCTCCCTGGCTCAAGTATGTAAGGCCACAACATGGTCTTCAGTACACACGTTTACTAGGTTCTACCAGGTGGACGTTAGAAGTCAGGAGGATGTCGCCTTTGGGCGCAGTGTGTTGCAGGCCGCAAAAGATCCTCATGCCTGATGGCGCCCAGCTTATGTATCCCTCCCCTCATTTGGCATTGCTTTGGGACGTCCCATTAGTAATGACTAAGTCGCTCTGTGTCCCGTGATGTACGAAAAAGAAAAAGGGATTTTTATAACAGCTTACCTGTAAAATCCTTTTCTTGGAGTACATCACGGGACACAGAGCTCCCACCCCTCTTTTTGGGACACTTATTGCTTGGCTACAAAACTGAGGTGCTCCCGGATGGGAGGGGCTTATATAGGGGAGGGTACTTCTGGTTTGGAATTGGCCAGTGCCAACACCTGAAGGTAATCTATATAACCCATTAGTAATGACTAAGTCGCTCTGTGTCCCGTGATGTACTCCAAGAAAAGGATTTTACAGGTAAGCTGTTATAAAAATCCCTTTTTTTTTTTTTTTCTGTCAGCTTAAAGTGTAAGTAAACCCTCCTATCGTTTTCAGCCAAGGAAGCTGCCATCTTTGCTTTTGTTTTAATCTACAACTGCCATGATGCTGCACATGTGATCAGTTTTGACACCAGCCATTGGATGGTTTGACAGTTTGGTTGATAGAACGACCAATAGGAGTGTTACATTTCCGGAACGTGGCAGAAATTAAAATGGTAAATGGATGGGTTTACTGCCGCTTTTAAAGCGGTTGTATAGTCCCCATTTTTTTTTTTTGTCACCTGTAAGGCAAAAGGCATAATTGGCTAGTATGCACCGCATACTAGCTCATGATGAAATACTTACCTTAGAACGAAGCGTCGGTAACTCACCTGGTCCACGCCGAGGTAGCTGACATGTTGCCTCGGCGTGTCTTCTGGGAATCGCGGCTCCAGCGCTGTGAGTGGCTGGAGCCGCAATGTCGTCACTCCCGCGCATGTGCGCGGGAGACTTCTTTATAGGGAGGTCCAGCGTCTGCCGGGCCTTCAGCCGAGAATCCCCTGTGCGCATGCGCCGCTGCAGTCAGCGGCTCATTGCGAGGGGAATATCTCCTGAACCGTGCAGGTTTAGGAGATATTTTTGTAACCTACAGGAAAGCCTTATTATAGGCTTCCCTGTAGGTAAAAATGGACTATACAACCGCTTTAATTGAACACGCTTAAGTTAGAAGCCGATTGGCTACCATGCACAGCTGAACCAGATTCTGAGTGCTCCAGTTTTATTATATTATCCCCTAATAGCAGTGATATGCAATTAGCGGACCTCCAGCTGTTGCAAAACTACAAGTCCCATCATGCCTCTACCTCTGGGTGTCATGCTTCTTGCTGTCAGAGTCTCGCTATGCCTCATGGGACTTGAAGTTCTGCAACAGCTGGAGGTCCGCTAATTGCATATCCCTGCCCTATAGTGTATAACTGGTATTATTGCATGGGGTGATTTTTGCACATTACCATACAAGTGTGAAAGGATTCTTCAAGAAGAAGCTTTGTGAAGGTGTCCTCACTGCCAGGGAAGGTGCCTCAGGTGGTGGTGTTTTTTTGTTTTTTTTGTTTGGTAAATCAAATTCTCACAAAGTTAACACTTGAAATGACACTTGTACCTTTTGATCCCTTTATGTACAGGCAGTAAATGTATCTGCAACTTAAAGTGAACCTGTCTCTTGACTGACCTGTTAATGTGACGGGAGGGCCCTGCATATGCCTTTTATCTTCCTGAGCACCTTTGCAGAAGAAAGTTCCATCCATCGCCTATTATTTATTACAGCGCTGACAAAGTGATTGTAAAGTCGTTTTTTTTTTTTTTTTTTATTATAATACACCTGTTATACTTGCCTCCTCTGTGCAGTTGGTTTTGCACAGAGCAGCCCGAATTCTCCTCTTCTTGGGTTCCTCTTTGCTGCTTCTAGCCCCTCCTGCAGCCAGCCGCTTGTTACAGGGGGCACCCGAGTCAGAGCTCCGTACATCCATTCAGACACGGAGCCCCGACCCGGCCCCACCCCCTCTCTCCCCTGATTGCTGACTGACAGCCCCGGGAGCCAATACTGCCGCTCTTTCTCAGCCAATCGGGAGGAGTGTCCTGGATGGCTGAGGGAATCGTGGACATCGATGGAGAGAGAAGGGGCTCAGGTAGGTAATTGGGGGGGTGCTGCTACACACAGAATGTTTTTTATCTTAAGGCCCCCTTTCTCACTGAGGAGTTTTTCAGGCGGTATTTAGGCGCTATTTTGCTTTCACACTGAGGCGATGCGCTGGCAGGTCGTTAAAAAAAAGTCCTGCTAGCTGCATCTTTGGGGCGGTGAAGGAGCGGTGTGTATACCGCTCCTGCCCATTGAAATCAATGGGACAGAGTGGCTATACCGCCCGCTACAGCAGCGGTTTGCGGCGGTTTTAACCCTTTCTCGTCTGCTAGTGGGGGTTCAAACCGCTAGCGGCCGCAAATCGCTGCAAATACGACGGTATATCGCTGCTAAAAATAACGGCGCTATACCGCCAGCGCACCTCCCGCCCCGGATTCCCGGCTTTGATTGGATAGATTGATACCAGCGCAGCCATTGGCTACCAGTGCTGTCAATCAAATCCAATGACGCGAGCGCCGGGGGGGGCGGAGTCATACACCCGGCGGCTATGGACGCTGAGTGTATGACACAGGAGCGTGCCCGCAAGGTAACCCCCTCGGAAGAGAGCTTCCCAGAGGGGGTTATCTAATGCGGGGAGGAGCCGCCGTGGGACCCCAGAACAGGTGGATCGGGGCCACTCTAGGCAAAACGAACTGCACAGTGGAGGCAAGTATGACATGTTTGTTATTTTAAAAAAAATGTGAACCTTTAGTATCACTTTAAGCCCGGGTTCACACTGCTGCGATCTCAGAAATCGCATGTGATTTGGACCCGCACTGCAGGTGCCGATCGCATGCTGATCTCTGAGCAATGCGAGTTCAGCCATACAGTTGTATGGCTGAACTCGCATTAGATTCGCACAGAAAATAGTGCAGGGACTTGTTTTTCCCCCGCACTAGAATCGGATTGCATGGGTGTTCTCACGTATGCGATCCGATTCCTGTGCGAGTTCACAGTTTGCACTGCCATCTGTGAACAAAACTGCGGGTGTCATTAACTTTGTTAATGACACCCGCAGCGGTTCTCACAAGGCAGTATGAACTGCCTGCAGGAGAGGAGCGATGCGGGAACCGGCGCTGTAATCGCGCTTGTTCCCTCATCGCGTTAGTGTGAACCCAGGCTTAAATAACAAACATGATATGCTTACCTGCTCTGTGGTTTTGCACAGAGCAGCCCCAATCATCTTCTGCGATCCCTCGCCAACGCTCCTGGCTCCTCCCCCTGCCAAGTGCCACCATAGCAAGCGGCTTGCTCCCGAGCCGTGCTCTGGGTTTCCCTTGACACCCAGAGCGTGGCTTGGCCCTGCCTCCTGCTCTCTCCTCACTAGCGGCGATTGACAGCAGCAAGAGCCATTAGCTCACTGCTGCTGTCTCTGAGCCAATGAGGAGGGAGAGAGCTGAGAGAGCCTCTGCTCTTGTGCACAGCGCTGGATCGGGCTCAGGCAAGTATAAGGGGGACTGCACAGAGGAGGCAAGTATAACAGGTTTGTTATTTAAAAAAAAAAACATTTGATCCTTTTCAATCGCTTTAAGTTGACTTGCAGGCTCTCTGAAATGTTAAGTTTCAGACAAGTGACTTTATTTGCCTTATTGCATCAGGACCAAATTATAAGTGTCATTTGAAGGTGGCAAAACCCCTGAGGTGTGGTGTCCTTTGATAAACCCCTCCGCTGCCTGCCATACACATTATAGAGAGATTAACATATGTTTTACCTACTTGGGGCCTTATTTATGCACGTTGAAAGTCTTGGACATTCTGTATGGCCCATAGCGTCCAGGCTGTTCTAACTCCCAGTGCAGCATGGAAAGTAGCGGACGTTTTTGTGTGGGAGGGTTGTTTAGGTGCGTACACCTGAACCCATCCTAGAGGCAACGCAGGGGTTTATCTGTCCCCCACCCCCCTCCCTCATCCAGCGCAGTGCTCGGTATTGCCCCATGGATAGGTAAAACAGGAACTGTTTTGTTTCTGCAGGGAAGCGGCAAGAGTGTAACCAGGTTATGGTCTATTCTGCTCTTCAGGTGCCCAATGAGGATTGAGACCCACCCAGCTCAGCTGCCGTGCAGCCAACAGACACTGAGTCACCATTCAAGTGCTCCTCTCTCACCCAGAAGCCGGCTCCCCCTTTCCAAAATCTGGCCCAGGCCAGTAAGACTGTCTCTGCTCCCCCTTCCTCTCCTTCCCCCTTCCCCCTCTCCTTCCCCCTTCCCCCCCCCCCCCTCTCCTTCCCCCTTCCCCCCCCCCTCTCCTTCCCCCTTCCCCCACCCCTCTCCTTCCCCCTTCCCCCCCCCTCTCCTTCCCCCTTCTTTTTTTTTTTTCTTCAGTTTACCTCCATACCTCATTCCGCCCTTCTGGCCGGCGCTGGGCCTACTCAGGCTGACTGGAGCAATCTGGTATTGCTCATCTCTTCAAAACCAGTACAATAGAATCCTCTCAGACTCGCGTGCCGCTCTTACGCTGAGATGGTCAAGTCTACGGCTCATCTGTGTTCATTTTTTTTTTTTCCTTTCAACTTGTCAATTTACGATGGAGACTTTCCTGCTGAGAACTGTCTGTTGTCTCGGAGAACGGTTCATTTTTTTTTCTTTGGAAATCGATCCTTGGAACGTGGCGGCTACTGGTTCCCCTTCCCCCCTCCCTCCTCTTATCCTGACAAGGAACAGTCACACGGGGCTGCTCCTCAGGGGACTGAATAACATGAGTTTTAATGTGGTATGTCATTTTTATGCTTGCCTTTTGTTTGGGGGAGGGAGCGCAATTTGGTAACCTGCTGAAAGTCACCAAGTCCGAAACGGCATGTCGTTTATTCCATCAGATAGATCGTATGTGTCCAGCACTGACTTAATTACAGTACTAAACAAACAAACGTGTCAAGATAACTTTGAGTGCCAGAACGCTACTTTAATTTAAAGTTTACTTATTTTTATTTTTTTTCTTCTGTAAGTAAAGGATGGTGACACTCCAAGGCTGCTGGAGTAAAGGGGCTCGAGTCGTGTCTGGTGCTAAGTTGGGATAATAAAATGTGCCCTTTTACAAAGTATCATGAAGCAAATGCTCAGGTGAGAAGCCTCAGATGGAAGCTGCCTGAGAGTTGCAGAGAGGTAGCTCAGTTTTTAGGGCACTTTCACACGGGGCGATCCGATCAAGTCCACCTGTCATTTTTTTCACGGGGACCTGATCAGAAGGTCCATGCATTCCTATAGGTGTCTGTTTACACCTGCCTACATCTTATTTGGCCCACTAAAAAGAGAAGACTGCATCCTCTTCCGTTTTGGGCTGACCAGATCGGTGGCAGCCCGGTGTTAACTGGCAGTGAAGTGCGTTTAGTCCTAGCTGCCCATAGAGCAGAGCAGGATGGAAGCTGATTGGAAGCGGACCTTTCATCCACCCTGCTTTGCTACGATCAGTGGGGATTAACTCACAGATAAGAGAAACAAATACCCAAGCTCAACTGCCTGCTCAGTCCCTTGTGGCTGAAGAACGGTGCTCAAAGCAGAGTAACGCACACACACACACACACACGTACGTAGAAATGCCATAGTAGAGATGAGCCAGCACCCCAAAAATTAATTAAATGTAAAGTCTTTATTGGCTACATAATGGAGACTGCTACAGCCAAAACGCGTTAGTATACTTGTGATGTGACTTGTATGTAGCCAATAAGGACTTTGCATTTGAAGGATTTAGACCCTTTTCACACTGGGGCGGGCAGGTGTGCTGGCGGTATTCGGCCGCTAGCGGTGTGGTTTAAACCCCCGCTAGTGGCCGAAAAAGGGTTAATACCACTGCTACAGCAGCGGTTTGCGGGTGGTATAGCCACGGTGTCCCATTGATTTCAATGAGAAGGAGCGGTATACACACCGCTCCCAAGATGCTGCTTGCAGGTTTTTTTTTCCTCCCGCCAGCGCATCGCCTCCGTGTGAAAGCCCTCAGGCTTTCACATTGAGAATGCTGGGGCAGGATTATTTCAGTCGTTATTTATGCGCTTTTTTTGCGCTAAAACGCCTGAAATACGCCTCAGTGTGAAAGGGGCCTTACTGGGTGCCGACTCCTCTCTCTCTACTATGGAATATCGGCTCACAGATACCCCTGCTGATCGGAATGGAAGGTGCCCATGTGAAAGAGCCTCTAAGCTTCCCAAACAAGTATGTGTCCAATTGTCTTTAAAGCTCAAGTCCAGCCATAGCTTTTTATTTTTGTGCTTAATTCTTTTTCTTTTTAGTAGTTTGTTTATATAATGTTTTAATCCATTGAGTCATTCTTGAGCCCATCCCTATTTCCTCTATCGTAGCTAACAAGAATCCCCAGTCTAACCTGTCAAATGCTTTCTCTGCATCTATTGACAGTAATAGAGCTGGGGGTCCATCTCTTTTTAATTTTTTGTAATAAATAACAGAGTTCTTATGTTTTTATTTTGCTGTTTGTGACCCCATTGGAGTGTCTTCTTACTGCTGTGGCCCCTGCCGGGAGAACACAATAGCTCCGCAGGAGGGATTCCCCCATCAATACGGACTGTGTTGATTGGGGAATCCAAGCAATTTTCTTACCTGCAACCTGTGGTGACGGGAAAGAAAATCACATCATTATGGCCTGCCTTAGAGAGAATGTTTTGATGCTTTCTATGTCCCTGTTGACAAAATGTCCTCATTTCCTGTGTGCCTCATGGGTGTTTTTGGGACAGGAAGTGAGGAAAAAGTGTCATGGTTGGGACACAGGCAGCCATAAATGTTCTGATTCTACCTGAGGCTAAAGGTCTCCATAGACGGCTGAAATTTTGGCAAATTTCAAATTTGAGCAGTGGATGGATTTAAAAGTCTACTGAGCATCGTGAAAAATGATCGCCAGTACAGTGGCTGCATCGCCATGTCTGCCTGAATCATCAAAAGTGGAGCTGCCTGTTTTGGTTTGCTGGGGTAATTGATATTTGATAAGATACAGTAGAGCAGTGTATTGCGGCCTTAGGAAAAAAAGAGTGGCTGGAGTTGGGCTTTAAAACTTAAATTGGACCTTTTTTTTTTTTTTCCCCCCCGACAGGCTTGATATGGGTAAGGCAGGACAGTGAAATCAGTTTTGTAAATGAAACCAAGAATTCATTTTATTCTATTTTGCTTGTATTGGCCCTTAAAAGATCCGCTCTACCTAAGCAGTGAGTCTTTGTTCTTTTGCTGGATGGTAGCTGTAGATCAAGCCATGGTCAGAAAGCATGACCTATGGCAAAGAAGGGTAGAGTTGTATGTTAATGTTTGGGCACCCCTGGTCAAATTACTTGTGCTGTTGATTAAAAAAAAAAAAAAAAATTACGCAATGGTGGAAGGTCAAGGTCCTATTCACTTTTAATCCAAGAGTATCCTTTGACCACGGGTACGAAAACTTTGCTAGGACAACTTTTGAATATTTGTATTAGAGTACAAACGGAGACTGCCTTTTATAATTAACACGGCAACACTAGAGAAAAAAAAAATTTCAAATGTCAAGATTTCACTGCCCTACTCTTGTGTCGAAGATGGTTTTGTTTTAGTGTTTTCTTTTTAAATATGTTTCTCTATATAAGGTTTTCCTCTCCTCTGTATAGTATGAGGTGTTTTTTTGTCAGTGGCGCAGAAAAAGTTAAAGGAAACCTTTTCATGAAAGAATTCTGGAGGCTGCTATTGCCCAAAATGCAAGTTTCCTGGCATTCACGTGTCTAAAAGGAGATGGCAATGGCCGCTCCCAGGTTTCTGTTATGAAAAGCTTACCCTACAGGAAGAAGTCATGTAGGTGTAATTTTTATATTTTTTTTTTTATTTTTTTGAGAGAGAACCCAAAGATTTTTCTTTTGTGCCACCATTCTTGTACTATGCATTGCAGGGTCCATTGTTGCATTGAATGAGACACCCCATGTACAGATATATCATCACTGTTTTTACAGTCCTGCAATACATTTCTCCAATAAAGACAGCCTTGGTTAAGGCTTGTGTATGTGTCAGCTTTTATTTCTTCCTTCCTTCTCCAGTAGGAAATGTAAAAGTCTCTCTCATATACCCTAAGCCCTGGGGTGGCTGTAACTGGTGGCCCTCCAGCTGTTTTGCGAAACTACAGGTCTCCTCATGCCTCTGCGAGTTGTTTTGTAATGGTCAGCCTTGCAATGTCTTGTGGGACTTGTAGTTTTGCAACAGCTGGAGGGCCACCATTTTGAGACCCCTGCCCTTAAGCTGTATTCCTGGGTGAGTCCTACATACATCCCTTCTGCTCAGTCCTATGGCATCTCAGCCATTTAAGAACATCCTTGTAATTGTATCACTGAATATAAGGGGTTTTCTGATTGGTGGGGGGGTGGAGATCATGACGTCACCCACCTCTTTACTTTCAGCCGATCAGAGAATACCTTACAATCATTGCTAGAAAGAAAAAATTGCACATGCCCCCACCCTGTTACTGAATGGCTTCACTGCTGTAGGACCGACTTTTTGTATGGGTGCAGATGGGAAGTGTGTAGGACTTAGCCAGAATTTGTGATCAAGCAACTACTCAGCAGATTGCACAACTAAAGTTTGCCCCAGCCAAGGAGCATGCACATCTAAAGGGATGCCAGAGATGAGTTCTTAGTGTACACCACCCAGGGAGCATGCACATCTAAAGGGATGTGTTCTTTCATATAATTCTTGGGAACAAAATGGTTGATGAAAGCTAAAAAGCTGAAGTTCAGCCATGTTTTTTGTGTATATGTCAGTTTGTTTTTACTTGAAATCTAGTAGCCAGTTTCAATAAAGGAAAAAATTGAGATAAAACATAAAAATAGAACTTTCTTTGAGACTTTATTGTATGTTTACTAACAAGAGCATAACACAGGATGCTGATGTGTGGTATATACAGGAGTTAAAGCTTGGTAGCCAGATCTCATAATTAAAAGTGTGAGTGTTGGTTTTCATGCCCATAGCAACCAGTCCAACCCATCCCTACTGCATAGACACTTGATGGAAAATGCTGGTGGATTGTCTAGGTAAGAAGGCCTGCAGTTCTTTTCAATAATGAAGACCTGTATTATGAACTGTGTGTATTACAAAAAAAATAATAATAAAAAATCAGGTGCACATTGGTGATGGAGGATCTATTGCTTTATACCTGGCCGAATTAATGCCAGCATCCCAAAAACGAATTTATGTACAGACATTCCTTCCGCAAAAAGGAATTTTTGTACTAGTGGTGAAATCCTTTTCTCTGAGTTCATGGACACAGCAGACATTTAGACCCTGGCTGAGCCCCCACCAATCTGTCTTTCTCCTCAGCAGTTCAAGGGCCCATAGATTAGATAATGATAGCCCAGGGTGGGGACTTTTCTGGGGTCTGAAGATCTGCTGTGTCCTTGAAGAACGGAAGAGAAAAAGAATGCAATGTTTTTGGGGATCCCTGCCAGATTTTACTTTAATTCTCTTTTGAAATCATGAGCTAGTCTGGGGCCCATGTACCTATAAAGGAATACCACCTACTGGGATTTTTGTACCTACTGTTCAATCCATTTCTTAGAGTCCATTGAGGGACAATTTGAAAACATTCACATTATACTGCTGCCTACAGGAGGATTGGGCACTGGTAAACAGAAGGGAAAAAAAAAAACATGAGTCAGCTCCTTGTATAATCCCTCTTTTACCCATTGGAACCTAAGGTTTTTGGTAAATCAGAACTAAAGGCATGAACAAAACTGGGAGGGTGAGACCTGCTTCCCTTAATGGACTCCAAAAATGGATTTTAGAGTAAGATCAAAAATTTAATTTTATTTCTCGTCTATTGAGGGGCATATGAATTCAGAAACAGTTGGGGCATCCAAATGATGTCAACCTGAGGTTTGGGCTACACCAAAAAAAAAAAAAAAAAACCTCAGAAGGAGGCTGGGGGTGTTGGATATTTGTAGCCCAAGAGCCTCCTAAAGGACAGGACCAATGCCGAATCTGAATGAATGAGGTGGGACCCCCCAACCAGCTAGGGGAACCTTCCAACGTCACCCAAGAGAGCATAGAGAAGCTACCTGATGCTCTGCACCAGCATGGAAAAGGGGAATGACTTGAAGAGAATGCTGAGCCAACGAGAAGCTGATCAACTAAAACCCACCAAAAACAAAAGGTAGCATAAATTAGATAGACTTTCATTAGCTGAGCTGAAGAAAGGAAGTCCATCTTTATAAAACTAGCAAAAAAAAATAATTGAGACATGCTGGGTAGGAGGAAGGAATATCTTGGGGGATAGCTTTAATTTATTAATTTTTTTTCTGTTTGCCAGTGTCCAATCCTACTGTAGCTAGTTCCTAGTGCTCATACAAGTGGTATGGGTTCACCTTTGTTTAGAAGAGGTCCTTAATGGCATTACTGACACATGACACCCACTTGTTCATAGTGGTCATACAAGGGTTAAGGGGTCTGCTTTACAAATGGCATTATTAGGATTGTACAAGGGGGCCTTTAACATTTGTAGCATGGACCACGTGACTTTGCAAGGAGGAACACTGGAGGTTATAAGGATGACTGGTGAAGAGCATGTTTGAGAAATAGGACTTGACCACCATAGCCGGGGCTGTCAGCCGATTGGCAAATACTTTCTATGGTAAAGAGGTAGTTATTTTTTTGGCAAACGTAATAATTTTTTTTTACACAAGTTGCAATAAACTAAATAATGAAAAACAGGCTACACAATGGGAGCGTCCTCTTCAAGGGCACCTTTTCCTAAAGGTTCAGGCTAAAATGATGAAAACAAATGGGTAAGGCACTCCAAGAGCAGTCATCTACAAAAGTGATAAACAGAGGTTGCTGCAGTTGAAATCAGGTTCTTACGATACAGGAGATTATGATTGGTTGTTACAGTGCAATACAAATTCTCTAATTCCCTCCAATGGCAAAAGGTCTGGATTCCAGGCACATGACAAAGTTATTTACCAACTCCAGACAAAACCTTTTTATTTCCCATAGAGGGAGAAAGGCTTAGGGGCCTCTGCAAGGTTTTTGCTACCATCTTTTTTCCCCTATTTGGATGGAATTCTCTCAGAGAGCAGAAAAAAAAATAGGATTTTTTACTCACCGTAAACTCCTTTTCTCTGAGTCCATGGACCGACACAGCTTCTCTATTGACAAAGTGGGTATTATCCGTTAATTAGGAGTGACTAGGCAGAAAAACTTGTAAAAAGTGTTGCATCACACCTTCTACAGTACCGCCCAGGGGGCGGACCCTCTGGGTATACCCTCTCAGTCTGCATCTTCGCAGATCAGTTCGTCAAAAAGCAGTACAAACTTAAAAGGAGGAGTGGGTGCTGTGTCGGTCCATGGACTCAGAGAAAAGGATTTTACGGCGAGTAAAAAATCCTATTTACTCTTTCGTCCATGGACCGACACAGCTTCTCTATTGACAAAGTGGGGCGTCCCAAAGCAGTGTCAGAGAAAAAACGAGGGGTGGTAACAGCATAAAAATAAACTTCACCCCAAACACAAAACAGCACTCCTCCAACGGAGGAGTTGCAATTCTAAACAGCCGCTTGCAAAACCTTGCGGCCAAAAGAGGCATCCGAAGATGCACCTACATCAATTTTGTAGAATTTTGTGAAAGTGTGAGCGGACGACCAAGTCGCCGCTTTACATAATTGGAAAACAGACGCTTGATGTCGGAAAGCCCAAGGAGGCACCTATTGCCCTGGTCGAATGCGCCGTGACAGGAAAGGGGGGCGCCTGACCCTTTAAGGCGTAAGCCTAGATTACTATCTGTCGGATCCACCTAGAGATGGTGGCCGATGAGACTGCTTGGCCCTTCTTGGGACCAGCCACCGAAACAAACAGTGAGTCTAACTTCCGGAACAGGGAAGTAGCAGATAGGTATACCCTCAAAGCTCGGACAACGTCCAAGGAATGCAACGCCGACTCCTTAGGATTCGACGGCTGAGGACACAAGGATGGAAGTACAATGTCTTCGTTGAGATGAAAAGCCGAAACGACTTTCGGAAGAAAGGAAGGCTGCGGCCGCAGCACCACCTTATCCTTGTGGAAAATCAAATAGGGAGCCTTGCAGGACAAGGCTGCCAGCTCAGAGACTCGTCTAACTGACGTAACAGCCACCAAAAAGACCACTTTCTGAGAAAGTGTCAACAGGGGAATATCTCTAATATTCTCAAACGGTGCCTTCTGAAGCACCGAGAGGACCAGGTTCAAGTCCCACGGAGGACGGACCGGAGGGGCCACCTGTCGGACCCCCTGCACAAATGTACTCACGAGAGAGTGAGTCGCCAGGGGTCGCTGAAAAAAGACAGCCAGGGCAGATATCTGTCCCTTAAATCGTACTTAGGGCAAGCCCTTGGTCCACCCCATGCTGTAAAAACAGCAGGATTCTGGAAACCAAATAGGTACGCAAATGCCATTTCATTTCCTCACACATGGAGATGTAGGCCCTCCAAGTGCAGTAATAGACCTTCCTAGAGGACGGTTTTCGAGCACTTCTCATAGTAGAGATTACTGAGTCTGACAGGCCCCGGTCTCTCAGTACCTGGTTCTCAACAGCCATGCCGTTAAAGCCAATGACTGTAAAGCAGGATGGAATATGGGACCTTGCGATAGCAGGTCCTTCCGTAGTGGTAGGCGCCAGGGGACGTCTGCTACCAGACGTACTAGATCGTCGTACCAAGGACGCTGAGGCCAATCTGGAGCGATTAGGATCATTGGAATTCCCTCTGCCTCCACTCTGCGGAGCAGAAGAGGAAGAAGCCTTAAGGGAGGGAAGGCATAGATTAGCCGATACTGACCCCACGATGCTACCAACGCGTCCGTTGCGTCTGCCCATGGGTCTCTTGACCGGGCCACAAATCTCAATACCTTCCGATTGAGTCGGGAAGCCAGAAGATCTACGTCTGGTGTGCCCCATCTTTGGCAGAGGAGTTGGAACACATCCGGGTGTAAGGACCCTTCTCCCTGGTCCAGCATCTGGCGGCTCAGGTAGTCCGCCTGCCAGTTTTCCACACCCAGAATGTACACGGCCGACAGTGCCGGTACGCTCCTCTCTGCCCACTTCAGGATGTGAGCGATCTCCGATGTTGCAGCTGAGCTTCTTGTTCCTCCTTGATGATTGACATGCCACTGCTGTGGCGTTGTCTGACTGGATCCTGACTGGATACCCTTGCAGCCTCTTTGAAGCCATTTGAAGAGGCTCAGCCTGATCGCCCGGATTACCAGGACATTGATCGGCAGGAGGGCTTCCTCTGGGGTCCAGCGACCTTGCGCCGACTGAACACCCCAGACTCCCCCCCCAACCTGTAAGGCTGGCGTCCGTCGTGATCACTATCCAGTAAACCGGAAGAAATGACTTCCCGGCCATTAGAGCCGGTGCTGTCAGCCACCATACCAGGGATCTCCTGACTATGTGGCTCACTCGGATTTGATAATCCAGAGATGATGGACATCTGTTCCATCTGGACAGAACTTCCTTCTGTAACACTCGAGTGTGGTATTGAGCATATGGAACCGCCTCGAAGGAGGCTACCCTGAGGCCCAACACTCGCATGCAAAAAACGGAGTGACGACCAATTCCTGGAAGTCAGCTGCCGTACTGCAGCCCGGAGGGTCTGCAACTTCTCCACAGGGAGGAATACCTTTGCCTCTGAAGAATCCAGAATCAACCCCAGGTACCCTAGGCGTTGAGTGGGCACCAATACTGACTTTTGCGTGTTTAGTATCCAACCACAGTCTCGAAGAGTCTGACAGGTAATGGACACGCTTACCTCTAATTCTGAGCTTGAAGGGGCCTTCAGCAGAAGGTCGTATAAGTAGCCTGTGATAGCGATACCCCGCTGTCTTAGAAGTGCCAGAATCGGAGCGAGCACCTTGGTGAACGTCCTGGGTGCTGAGGCAAGGCCCAACGGGAGGGCCACAAACTGGTAGTGGTCCTTCCCGATAGCAAATCGCAGAAACCTCTGGTGTCTGGAGTATATGGGGACATGCAGGTATGCGTCCTTGATGTCCAAGGAGGCCAGAAAGTCCCCCGGATGGAGAGCCGTGACTACAGATCGAACCGACTCCATCCGAAAACTTTGTACCTTCACAAAGCAATTGAGGGCTCTGAGATCCAAGCTTGGACGAACCCCCTCCTTCTTCGGCACAATGAACAGATTTGAGTAAAAACCCCGTTCCAGTTCTGGAACTGGAATAACTACCCCACGTTCCAGTAGACCCTGGACCGCCCCATACAGGGCCTCCCGACGGGTCGGTAGTAGCTGGAGATTGGAGGTGTTGAATCTGTCCGGTGGACAAGAGAGAAACTCTATCTTGTAGCCTGAGGAGATTACTTTGCAAACCCACCTGTCGGAGATTAGTGCTGTCCACTGAGTCGCGAATTTGCGAAGAGGTCTCCCCACCCGAGAGCTGGGTGGGGGTGGACCTTCATGCGGACGCAAATTTGTCCGCAGGCTTATTGGGTATGCGGGACCAGGGACGCTTTTGTCCTTGGGCAGGCGCTTTATCGGCCTGGGGTCTTTTCCCTGTCGCCCTAGGGGGACGAAAAAACCACTTGTGTGCAGTAAAGGAGGGCCCTTGGCCTTGGCGTGGCCCCTTACCCTTGCTAATTTGGGGAAGCAAAGTGCTTTTACTTCCTGTGGCATCCTTGATGATGTCATCCAGAGAAGCCCCAAAAAGTCTGTCGCCCTTAAAAGGCAGATCCAACAGGGCTTTCTTGGAAGTCTGGTCCGCAGACCAGCCTTTTAGCCAGATCAGGCGGCGTATTGCTACTGCATAAACCGAAGTTTTAGACAGCAGGGGAATAGTATTCATGTCTGACTCGCAGACAAACCTAAGCCCCTGGACCAACAGGTCGGCCAATGTTATCTCATCAGGAGGAGCATCTCGCTCCTTAACCCCTGGAGTAGCAATCTTGCCCATTCAGTAAGTGTGTGAGACACTAGGGCCCCCGCCAATGCCGGGCGTACTGCCGAGCCTACCACTGAGTATAGGTAGCAAGCGAGTGCTTCAGCCTTCTTATCCACAGGGTCCTTGAAAACAGGAGCCCCTTCTACAGGAATTGTGATGGCTCTATTAAGTCTGGACACCGGAGGGTCCACTATAGGGGGGAGAGGTCCATTTCTTCAGAAAACTCTCCTCAAAAGGGGTACCGTACCGCAAACCTCTTTGGGGCTGTAAAGACCCTCAGTGGGTTCTCCCATTCCTTGTATAAGAGTTTATCAAAAGACACACAAGGGAACACCTTAGCAGTGTGGGCAGGTCTATGAAACCCAAGTGGACCGGAGTCTCTGCTGCTTCTGCAGTATTTTCCAATTTTAGCATATCCCGCACTGCAGTAATAAGGTCAGATACCAAAGCCGTCTCGCGTACTGACCTGGACTTTGAGTCATTCTCACTGTCCGGTCACGGTCTGCAGTCTCTGATGCGTCAGAATCTGGGCCCCGAGCCGTAGCTGGACCTGGTTCTGCACCAGAATTATCCCCAGAAGCTTGCAGGGGATGGGGCGTTTACTACCCCCTGTATTCCCGTGTGCTGCTTCCACCCTGGCAGCAAACGCCTCTAGGATTGCAGTCATAGCGTTCATAGACACCTCAGGGGCACCAGCTGCTAAATCTGGTGTTTCAGGGGAGAAGACATCTGGCTCAGATGCCATGCTGACCACAGGCTGACACTCACAGGGCTCCAGGCAAGATATCAATAGGCCACCCTCCTGTGCTGCAGAGAGGCCGGGTCACCCAGAGGACTCGCCACCCTGGATAGGTACTGCTATGCTGCGCCTGTGATGCTGTCCCTCTGCTGCTGTGTCAGTCTGCTTCTTTTATCAGCACTTCCTGTGTGAATTTTCGCGCCAGTGTAATGCACCCTAGAGGCCGGAGGCTCTCGAAAAATGGTTGCCAAAAACGTCTGTATGGAAGATAATGTGGGCTCTAAGAAAATGGCCGCCGACAGAAGATAGAGGTCAAGCAGCCATAGCCCACAAAAAGATGGCCGCCGAACGGCAATATCTGCATACAGGGTGGACAAACATGGCCGCCGATCAGCTGATAGGGGCCAGTGGGTGTGGCCGAACCACAGGAAGATGGCCGCCGGGCAGTCACAAGAGGCCAAACTTGGCATGGACCACCTCAAAATGGCCGCCGACAGCATGGAGGAGGAAGGACACAAACACAGGTAAGAAAAAATGACATTTCTTTTAAATGTTGGTTACAGCCAGCCCCGCTCCAGTGGGACCCCCTAGGTGACCCCCAGCACCCAGCAACCTTTAGCTAGAAGCCCAGGGAGGAGGGAAAGGCAGGGAGAGAGGGAAGAAAGGGGCCACAACCACTTACTTGATCTCTCCAGGAATGTCCAGCTAAATCACCCAGCCGAGGCAGGGGAGTTTTACTTACATATCCTGCATGTATTCTGCTGGAAGACATTCCAAACAGATCTTTGTCCGCGCACGGAAGGTGACTGTTGGCCAGGCATGCTGTGATTGGACCCAGAAGGGACGATCATATGTATGCCCTGGAGCATGACGCTCACCGGACAGGCTGCTGCGACTCGGCCGTAAGGTCAGCCGAAGCTGAGCGGTCCGATGCAAGCCTTGGAGCGTAAGCTCACCGGCCAGGCTGCTGCGACTCGGCCGTAAGGTCAGCCGAAGCTGAGCGGTCCGATGCAGGCCCTGGAGCGTAAGCTCACCGGCCACCCGTGGAGCGACGGGCATGTCGTGGAAAACCCAGCGCGTAGCTAGGGTCGGCACACGCTCGATGGCCGAAACTGGGGAGACTACGAGGATCCAGCCTGTCACCCAGTCGGCAGTTGATCGAAGATCGCAGGAAACAACAAATGTAGAAAAAATATATATATATATATATATATATATATATATATATATATATATATATATATATATATATATATATACACACATCTTTTTTCCCCGGACCAATGGGCCCGAAGGGAGCCATGTCCTACTCCTTGCTAGACAGAAAAAAACTGATCTGCGAAGATGCAGACTGAGAGGGTATACCCAGAGGGTCCGCCCCCTGGGCGGTACTGTAGAAGGTGTGATGCAACACTTTTTACAAGTTTTTCTGCCTAGTCACTCCTAATTAACGGATAATACCCACTTTGTCAATAGAGAAGCTGTGTCGGTCCATGGACGAAGGAGTAAAAACATATTTGTAGTAGAGTGGGTAAGGGTTAGAAGCCCTGTCCATGCCTTACTTTTCCGGTGACAACCATTCTATCCACTTCTTGTTTGAGTATTGTGGTGACAGGAAGCATAAAAAAAAAATCTCTCCAATGGGGACCACAAGCAAAAATAAAACTTTGTAAAATGTTAATTCTTCTATACTTCATCCAAAACTAAAAAAAAGATTGACAGGAGTTTGGTTTTAAAGTACACCTCAAGAGCTTAGTAGTACAGCCAGGCAACCAATTTTTTTTTTTTTTTTAATTAGGGCATGTTATGTGACTAGACAGGCAGTGGTCAAATAATGTAGGGCCTCCAAGATCATTCCAAAGAAAACATTTTTTACTATTGGCAATAGCAATCAGGTGTTCCACTTAATTTTTAAGTATGGGGTAATTAAACTGTTTAATATGACCATTCATGGTGACCATTGGCTCGAGATGTCATGGGACTGGACAGGCAATGGTCAAAGAATGTGGGGCCTCCAAGAGGATCCCAAATCAAAAAACGTTACTGTTGGTCATAGCAATTTAGGTGGTCCTCCTCATTCTCCAATTTAAGTAATGGGCGATGAATCCGTTTAAAATGACCGTTCGTGGTGAGCTTTGGCTGGAGACATCATGGGACTGGACAGGCAGTGGTCAAAGAATGTAGGGCCTCCATGATCATCCCAAAGAAAAAAGAAAAAAAAAACGTTACTATTGGTCATAGCAATGAGGTGGTCCTAGTCATTTTCCAATTTAGGTACAGGACAATGAAACCGTTTAGTATGACCATTCATGGTGCCCACTTGCTGGAGACGTCATATGTCTGGAGAGGAAATAATCGAAGAATGTAGAGCCTTCAAGAAATTTTACTCATGGCCATAGCCAGCAGATTTTCAAGATCATCCCACGGAAGCAACTTTACTGTTGACCATAGCCAGCAAATCATCTTCATTTTCCAACGACATACAGAAGAATGAAACAGTTTGATACGATCAACATATGTCCATTCGGATACTTTGATAAATAAGGCCTTTTCCAGGTCCAGAGAAGCAAAAGTCTATAATGGATCGGCATTATGTGCATCAATTTTTAGGTCCAGCATGTCAAGAAAAAACTTCACAGCATTGAAACTGGTCACAGAATCTTGGTTTACCAGTAGCATAGTGAGAGCCACCTTTAAGGCCTCCATATTGTCAGATTAAGGCATAATGGTTTCCAATGGCAACTGTACTGGGAAGCCCCAAAGTCTTATAAGGAGACACTGTTAGGCTTTTCCTATGTGTGCAATAGGTCTCCTGTAAAGAAATAAATATGTAGTTGCATTAGATAATAAATACTAAAAAAACTGTATGTATACTATATAAAAGAAAAATGTAGCCGGGCTGGCTGGCCTATACCAAGAAATAGTATACCAACACTAATATAAAAAATTAATGTAATGATAATGAGTGAAATACAAGTCCCATTCAAATACATGTAAAAATATCCAATAGTCCGTGAACATAGGAGTGCATAAATGAAAAGAAATCAGTGACGTTTTCCACCACCATCTACAATGTGCCAACACCACATGGAATGCACGCTTACCACAAGGCAAGCAAGTTGAGCTTGCGGCTTAAACCCAGCCAGGGCCTTAATCCAAGAGATAAAGTGGGACAGCAACTTCGGATGGACCAATGTGTGGAGAAGAGGTATGCAGCAATGTGGCTGGATGTCTCGATATATGGTCTCAAACAAGGTGGTCGGATGTAACCTGGCAAATGAGCAGCACCTCCTCTTTACTAAAGAGAGACCTCGCCATGTCCACCTAGACTTACCTACTCTATGTACTGGTTTTGCACAAAACAGCCCGGATCCTCCTCTTCTTTGGTCCCTCTTCTGTGCTCCTGGCTCCTCCCTCCTGTTGAGTGCCCCGCCACAATAAAGCAGCTTGCTATGGGGGCACCCAAGCCGGGGACACAGCTCCCTACCCCCAGCTCAGAGACGTGGCCTGGCCCCGCCCCCTCTCTCTTCTGATTGGCTGGCTTTGAGCCAATGGCGCTTCTAATGTGTCTTAGCCAAACAAGGAGGGAGAGTCTCGTAGGGTCGAGACATTTGTGGACATCGCTGGATAGAGATGGGGCTCAGGTAAGTATTAAGGGGGGCTGCTGCACACAGAAGGCTTTTAATCTTAATACATAGAATGCAATAACCCCTTCACGGCGTCGTAACACAAATATGCAGCCTCGGATTCAAGGGGTTGTACCGGGGCAATATGCAGCTGCAGGCATCACCCCGGTACCTTTTTTTTAGAGCGGTTGGTTTTCTTGTAATAACAACCGATGCAGCTAATCAGCCACTTGGCTGGTATTATAAGCAGCAGGAGGGAACCTCCCGCCACCTTCCGCAGCTCGCTCGGTTCTCCCATCCCACGGGGAGGCCTGAGCTACCAGCCGGGCACATCTGCCGGCTGGCCGGAGACCCGAACAAAGCGGGGATCGGCTTTGATCGGAACTCGGATCTAGTAAACCGGAAGCGATGTCATGACATCACTTCTGGTTTACAGAAGACTTAAAAGGCGCTAAATTAAAAAAAAAAAACGTCAGTAGTCAAGACAGCCAAACTTGGCTATTTGAATGCTTTTAAGTGCAAAAGGAGGGATTTAGGGTCTTGTGGTTGTGTGTGAAAATCCCAGTAGATCAGCAGTTTTTTAAATACTCAGATCAGCCTGTCTGGCACCAACAACCATGCCACGTTCAAAGTCACTTAAATCCCCTTTCTTTCCCATTCGAATGCTCGGTTTGAACTTCAGTCGTCTTCACCACGTCTAGTTGCCGAAATGCATTGAGTTGCTGATTAGCAATTTGTGTTACCAGGAAACAGGTGTACCTAATAAAGTGGCCGGTGAGTGGATATATATATATATATATATATATATATATATATATATATATATAATCTACATAGATACACACACACCGTATGTGTAATATATATATATATATATATTTATTCCATTCAACAAATTCTAGATACACTCTCGAATGACAATCTGGTGCACTCAACATCTAAGCTTAATAGCAATAGATTTCCTTACTTGATGACCATGATGATAAAGTACAGAGCTATGGAGATGAGCAGTACCCCTCCGAGAACTCCGAACACGATGGCCACTATCACACCTTAATGGAAGAAAGAGAGGATTAGGTAAAGAAGCCAGTCACTATTGTATTACCTATAGCGAACATACTCCCAAAAACTGTACAGGTCACAAAAGGACTCTCATACCCACACCGGATGACAATCAGGGGTAGACAGAGGCTACTTACTGACTTACAGGTCAAAGATCAGTATGGCAAGAATGCCTTAGACATTAAGAAGCATATTTATAAAAAATATTTAAAAAAATTGCAGAGCTATTCATTCCGTGACACTACATTCTGTGTAAACTGGGGCCAAATTGAATGTTACTAGGCTATTTTCTCTTCAGGTCGAATGTTTTACATTCATACAGAATAGAGTAACTCAGGAAAATACTGCATTATGGCCACTAGATGGAGCCGACGATCATAAGGATAAAATACTTATTTTCTATGATCCCTAGTGCCATCTAGTGGGCATAATGCCGTATTTTTCCAAACCACCCTAATTTTCTGACTGTGTAACATTTGACATTATTCTAATAATCCATTCCCCCCCCCCCCCTGCCCAGTAACACAGAACAAATATTAAAGGCAGTTTCACAGAGCTTGCTTTTTTCCATTATATATATATACACACACACACACACACCCCTAAAAGTCAAAATCCAGACAAAACAATTTGAATAGAGTTGAGAAGGGATCTTGTATTGTTATATTGCTGTCTTTGTCCCCCATTGACAGTGGAAGTTAAAGAAAAAAAAAATTACCCAGAAAGACTAAACCCCCATCTATCCCTTTCCGTCCCTGCCTGCTCTGCTCAGGGGATGCAGTGTGAAGTTTCAATCAGAGTCTGAAGGCAAACAGCTGCTGCCGAGATCTCTCTTTAGAAAAACAGATTTTACTCTTTCGTCCATGGACCGACACAGCTTCTCTATTGACAAAGTGGGTATTATCCGTTAATTAGGAGTGACTAGGCAGAAAAACTTGTAAAAAGTGTTGCATCACACCTTCTACAGTAACGCCCAGGGGGCGGACCCTCTGGGTATACCCTCTCAGTCTGCATCTTCGCAGATCATTTTTTTTCTGTCTAGCAAGGAGTAGGACATGGCTCCCTTCGGGCCCATTGGTCCGGGGAAAAAAAGATGTATATATATATATATATATATATATATATATATATATATTTTTTTTTTGCTACATTTGTTGTTTCCTGCGATCTTCGATCAACTGCCGACTGGGTGACAGGCTGGATCCTCGATCCTTGTAGTCTCCCCAGTTTCGGCCATCGAGCGTGTGCCGACCCTAGCTACGCGCTGGGTTTTCCACGACATGCCCGTCGCTCCACGGGTGGCCGGTGAGCTTACGCTCCAGGGCCTGCATCGGACCGCTCAGCTTCGGCTGACCTTACGGCCGAGTCGCAGCAGCCTGGCCGGTGAGCTTACGCTCCAAGGCTTGCATCGGACCGCTCAGCTTCGGCTGACCTTACGGCCGAGTCGCAGCAGCCTGTCCGGTGAGCGTCATGCTCCAGGGCATACATATGATCGTCCCTTCTGGGTCCAATCACAGCATGCCTGGCCAACAGTCACCTTCCGTGCGCGGACAAAGATCTGTTTGGAATGTCTTCCAGCAGAATACATGCAGGATATGTAAGTAAAACTCCCCTGCCTCGGCTGGGTGATTTAGCTGGACATTCCTGGAGAGATCAAGTAAGTGGTTGTGGCCCCTTTCTTCCCTCTCTCCCTGCCTTTCCCTCCTCCCTGGGCTTCTAGCTAAAGGTTGCTGGGTGCTGGGGGTCACCTAGGGGGTCCCACTGGAGCGGGGCTGGCTGTAACCAACATTTAAAAGAAATGTCATTTTTTCTTACCTGTGTTTGTGTCCTTCCTCCTCCATGCTGTCGGCGGCCATTTTGAGGTGGTCCATGCCAAGTTTGGCCTCTTGTGACTGCCCGGCGGCCATCTTCCTGTGGTTCGGCCACACCCACTGGCCCCTATCAGCTGATCGGCGGCCATGTTTGTCCACCCTGTATGCAGATATTGCCGTTCGGCGGCCATCTTTTTGTGGGCTATGGCTGCTTGACCTCTATCTTCTGTCGGCGGCCATTTTCTTAGAGCCCACATTATCTTCCATACAGACGTTTTTGGCAACCATTTTTCGAGAGCCTCCGGCCTCTAGGGTGCATTACACTGGCGCGAAAATTCACACAGGAAGTGCTGATAAAAGAAGCAGACTGACACAGCAGCAGAGGGACAGCATCACAGGCGCAGCATAGCAGTACCTATCCAGGGTGGCGAGTCCTCTGGGTGACCCGGCCTCTCTGCAGCACAGGAGGGTGGCCTATTGATATCTTGCCTGGAGCCCTGTGAGTGTCAGCGTGTGGTCAGCATGGCATCTGAGCCAGATGTCTTCTCCCCTGAAACACCAGATTTAGCAGCTGGTGCCCCTGAGGTGTCTATGAACGCTATGACTGCAATCCTAGAGGCGTTTGCTTCCAGGGTGGAAGCAGCACACGGGAATACAGGGGGTAGTAAACGCCCCATCCCCTGCAAGCTTCTGGGGATAATTCTGGTGCAGAACCAGGTCCAGCTACGGCTCGGGGCCCAGATTCTGACGCATCAGAGACTGCAGACCGTGACCGGATAGTGAGAATGACTCAAAGTCCAGGTCAGTACGCGAGACGGCTTTGGTATCTGACCTTATTACTGCAGTGCGGGATATGCTAAAATTGGAAAATACTGCAGAAGCAGCAGAGACTCCGGTCCACTTGGGTTTCATAGACCTGCCCACACTGCTAAGGTGTTCCCTTGTGTGTCTTTTGATAAACTCTTATACAAGGAATGGGAGAACCCACTGAGGGTCTTTACAGCCCCAAAGAGGTTTGCGGTACGGTACCCCTTTTGAGGAGAGTTTTCTGAAGAAATGGACCTCTCCCCCCTATAGTGGACCCTCCGGTGTCCAGACTTAATAGAGCCATCACAATTCCTGTAGAAGGGGCTCCTGTTTTCAAGGACCCTGTGGATAAGAAGGCTGAAGCACTCGCTTGCTACCTATACTAAGTGGTAGGCTCGGCAGTACGCCCGACATTGGCGGGGGCCCTAGTGTCTCACACACTTACTGAATGGGCAAGATTGCTACTCCAGGGGTTAAGGAGCGAGATGCTCCTCCTGATGAGATAACATTGGCCGACCTGTTGGTCCAGGGGCTTAGGTTTGTCTGCGAGTCAGACATGAATACTATTCCCCTGCTGTCTAAAACTTCGGTTTATGCAGTAGCAATACGCCGCCTGATCTGGCTAAAAGGCTGGTCTGCGGACCAGACTTCCAAGAAAGCCCTGTTGGATCTGCCTTTTAAGGGCGACAGACTTTTTGGGGCTTCTCTGGATGACATCATCAAGGATGCCACAGGAAGTAAAAGCACTTTGCTTCCCCAAATTAGCAAGGGTAAGGGGCCACGCCAAGGGCAAGGGCCCTCCTTTACTGCACACAAGTGGTTTTTTCGTCCCCCTAGGGCGACAGGGAAAAGACCCCAGGCCGATAAAGCGCCTGCCCAAGGACAAAAGCGTCCCTGGTCCCGCATACCCAATAAGCCTGCGGACAAATTTGCGTCCGCATGAAGGTCCACCCCCACCCAGCTCTCGGGTGGGGAGACCTCTTCGCAAATTCGCGACTCAGTGGACAGCACTAATCTCCGACAGGTGGGTTTGCAAAGTAATCTCCTCAGGCTACAAGATAGAGTTTCTCTCTTGTCCACCGGACAGATTCAACACCTCCAATCTCCAGCTACTACCGACCCGTCGGGAGGCCCTGTATGGGGCGGTCCAGGGTCTACTGGAACGTGGGGTAGTTATTCCAGTTCCAGAACTGGAACGGGGTTTTTACTCAAATCTGTTCATTGTGCCGAAGAAGGAGGGGGTTCGTCCAAGCTTGGATCTCAGAGCCCTCAATTGCTTTGTGAAGGTACAAAGTTTTCGGATGGAGTCGGTTTGATCTGTAGTCACGGCTCTCCATCCGGGGGACTTTCTGGCCTCCTTGGACATCAAGGACGCATACCTGCATGTCCCCATATACTCCAGACACCAGAGGTTTCTGCGATTTGCTATCGGGAAGGACCACTACCAGTTTGTGAAAAAAAGAAGAGAGATTCGCCCTTGGGACTTTGAGTGAGGTGAGCACTGTTAGGCCAATAAAAAAAAAAAAAAAAAAAATCGCAGGAATAATTGCAGTGTATATTTATTCAGGTAAAGAGCAGTACATACATTGATGTCATGAACATGGGCCAATTCATACAAAATACAAGACCAATATAAATTAGGTAAAATGATATTACGAGTATCTGACAGTAATTATGTAAACACATAGGCATCAAAAGTAACCCGACGCGTTTCGCGAGGCTTGGCTCGCTCTTCAGGGGTAGATGCACGTAGTGTACCTAAAATGAGAGTGATATAGTATAAAGCATGATATGAAGGCACAGGGGGGGGGGGGGGCCTTGAATATGGAAAACCCCATACTCACCACTGGACATTGCCAAAAGACAGCGGGGGTGAAGCTCAAACGGCGGCAGCGACTGTCTCACCAGGGAGCTGAGGAGGCGGAGCCAAACAAAGCTCCAAATCGGAGTCAAACGGAAGGAAGGCCCAGCATGGATGGAATAGGTGTAACCCTAACCCCAAAAGTGTCAGTGAATCCAAGAGGAATGTTGGCTCTAAATATAAATATGTATATTGAATAATTAAAATATGGGAGTATACGAGTATATGGTAACATATATGTCTTTTGGCAATGTCCAGTGGTGAGTATGGGGTTTTCCATATTCAAGGCCCCCCCCCCCCCCCCCCTGTGCCTTCATATCATGCTTTATACTATATCACTCTCATTTTAGGTACACTACGTGCATCTACCCCTGAAGAGCGAGCCAAGCCTCGCGAAACGCGTCGGGTTACTTTTGATGCCTATGTGTTTACATAATTACTGTCAGATACTCGTAATATCATTTTACCTAATTTATATTGGTCTTGTATTTTGTATGAATTGGCCCATGTTCATGACATCAATGTATGTACTGCTCTTTACCTGAATAAATATACACTGCAATTATTCCTGCGATTTTTTTTTTTATTGGCCTAACAGTGCTCACCTCACTCAAAGTCCCAAGGGCGAATCTCTCTTCTTTTTTTCATGAAATTCAGGGATGGAGGTGTGTCACTGGTGACACCAGACCCTTCTTTTTTCTTTTTTCTCACTACCAGTTTGTGGCCCTCCCGTTGGGCCTTGCCTCAGCACCCAGGACGTTCACCAAGGTGCTCGCTCCGATTCTGGCACTTCTAAGACAGCGGGGTATCGCTATCACAGGCTACTTATACGACCTTCTGCTGAAGGCCCCTTCAAGCTCAGAATTAGAGGTAAGCGTGTCCATTACCTGTCAGACTCTTCGAGATTGTGGTTGGATACTAAACACGCAAAAGTCAGTATTGGTGCCCACTCAACGCCTAGGGTACCTGGGGTTGATTCTGGATTCTTCAGAGGCAAAGGTATTCCTCCCTGTGGAGAAGTTGCAGACCCTCCGGGCTGCAGTACGGCAGCTGACTTCCAGGAATTGGTCGTCACTCCGTTTTTTGCATGCGAGTGTTGGGCCTCAGGGTAGCCTCCTTCGAGGCGGTTCCATATGCTCAATACCACACTCGAGTGTTACAGAAGGAAGTTCTGTCCAGATGGAACAGATGTCCATCATCTCTGGATTATCAAATCCGAGTGAGCCACATAGTCAGGAGATCCCTGGTATGGTGGCTGACAGCACCGGCTCTAATGGCCGGGAAGTCATTTCTTCCGGTTTACTGGATAGTGATCACGACGGACGCCAGCCTTACAGGTTGGGGGGGGGGAGTCTGGGGTGTTCAGTCGGCGCAAGGTCGCTGGACCCCAGAGGAAGCCCTCCTGCCGATCAATGTCCTGGTAATCCGGGCGATCAGGCTGTGCCTCTTCAAATGGTCTCAGAGGCTGCAAGGGCGTCCAGTCAGGATCCAGTCAGACAACGCCACAGCAGTGGCATGTCAATCATCAAGGAGGAACAAGAAGCTCAGCTGCAACATCGGAGATCGCTCACATCCTGAAGTGGGCAGAGAGGAGCGTACCGGCACTGTCGGCCGTGTACATTCCGGGTGTGGAAAACTGGCAGGCGGACTACCTGAGCCGCCAGATGCTGGACCAGGGAGAAGGGTCCTTACACCCGGATGTGTTCCAACTCCTCTGCCAAAGATGGGGCACACCAGACGTAGATCTTCTGGCTTCCCGACTCAATCGGAAGGTATTGAGATTTGTGGCCCGGTCAAGAGACCCATGGGCAGACGCAACGGACGCGTTGGTAGCATCGTGGGGTCAGTATCGGCTAATCTATGCCTTCCCTCCCTTAAGGCTTCTTCCTCTTCTGCTCCGCAGAGTGGAGGCAGAGGGAATTCCAATGATCCTAATCGCTCCAGATTGGCCTCAGCGTCCTTGGTACGACGATCTAGTACGTCTGGTAGCAGACGTCCCCTGGCGCCTACCACTACGGAAGGACCTGCTATCGCAAGGTCCCATATTCCATCCTGCTTTACAGTCATTGGCTTTAACGGCATGGCTGTTGAGAACCAGGTACTGAGAGACCGGGGCCTGTCAGACTCAGTAATCTCTACTATGAGAAGTGCTCGAAAACCGTCCTCTAGGAAGGTCTATTACCGCACTTGGAGGGCCTACATCTCCATGTGTGAGGAAATGAAATGGCATTTGCGTACCTATTTGGTTTCCAGAATCCTGCTGTTTTTACAAGGGCTTGCCCTAAGTACGATTTAAGGGACAGATATCTGCCCTGGCTGTCTTTTTTCAGCGACCCCTGGCGACTCACTCTCTCGTGAGTACATTTGTGCAGGGGGTCCGACAGGTGGCCCCTCCGGTCCGTCCCCCGTTACCTCCGTGGGATTTGAACCTGGTCCTCTCGGTGCTTCAGAAGGCACCGTTTGAGAATATTAGAGATATTCCCCTGTTGACACTTTCTCAGAAAGTGGTCTTTTTGGTGGCTGTTACGTCAGTTAGACGAGTCTCTGAGCTGGCAGCCTTGTCCTGCAAGGCTCCCTATTGGATTTTCCACAAGGATAAGGTGGTGCTGCGGCCGCAGCCTTCCTTTCTTCCGAAAGTCGTTTCGGCTTTTCATCTCAACGAAGACATTGTACTTCCATCCTTGTGTCCTCAGCCGTCGAATCCTAAGGAGTCGGCGTTGCATTCCTTGGACGTTGTCCGAGCTTTGAGAGTATACCTATCTGCTACTTCCCTGTTCCGGAAGTTAGACTCACTGTTTGTTTCGGTGGCTGGTCCCAAGAAGGGCCAAGCAGTCTCATCGGCCACCATCTCTAGGTGGATCCGACAGATAGTAATCCAGGCTTACGCCTTAAAGGGTCAGGCGCCCCCCTTTCCTATCACGGCGCATTCGACCAGGGCAATAGGTGCCTCTTGGGCTTTCCGACATCAAGCGTCTGTTTCCCAATTATGTAAAGCGGCGACTTGGTCGTCCGCACACACTTTCACAAAATTCTACAAGGTTGATGTAGGTGCATCTTCGGATGCCTCTATCGGCCGCAAGGTTTTGCAGGCGGCTTTTTAGAGTTGCAACTCCTCCGTTGGAGGAGTGCTGTTTTGTTTTTGGGGTGAAGTTTGTTTTTATGCTGTTACCACCCCTCGTTTTTTCTCTGACACTGCTTTGGGACGTCCCACTTTGTCAATAGAGAAGCTGTGTCGGTCCATGGACGAAAGATTAAATAGGATTTTCTACTCACCGTAAAATCCTTTTCTCTGAGTCCATGGACCGACACAGCACCCACCCCTCCTTTTAAGTTTGTACTGCTTTTTGACGAACTGATCTGCGAAGATGCAGACTGAGAGGGTATACCCAGAGGGTCCGCCCCCTGGGCGGTACTGTAGAAGGTGTGATGCAACACTTTTTACAAGTTTTTCTGCCTAGTCACTCCTAATTAACGGATAATACCCACTTTGTCAATAGAGAAGCTGTGTCGGTCCATGGACTCAGAGAAAAGGATTTTACGGTGAGTAAAAAATCCTATTTTTTTAGAACACAATATAAAATATCCGTTTAAAAAACATAAACAAATACCACATTATGGCCACTAGATGGAGCTGATGATCATAGGGAATAAACACTTCTTTTCTGCGATCTTTAGTGCCATCTAGTGGGCATAATGCAGTATTTTTCCAAACCACCCTATTTTTCTGACTGTATAACATTTGACATTATTCCAAGAATCCATTTTGCCCCCATTCACACAGAACAAATGTTAAAGGCAGTTTCACAGAAGCAATAGCTCTGCATTTTTTTTTATTTTTATAACTACACCCATAAAAGTCAAAATCCAGACAAAACTATTTGGATAGAGTTGAGAAGGGTTCTTGTATTGTTTTATTGCTGTCTTTGTCCCCCATTGACAGTGGAAGTTAAAGAAAAAAAAATACCCAGAAAGACTAAACCCCCATCTATCCCTTTCCATCCCTGCCTGCTCTGCTCAGGGGATGCCGTGTGAATTTTCAATCAGAGAGTCTGAAGGCAAACAGCTGCTGCCGTGCTCTCTTTACAAAACTGTTTTTTTTAAATAACACAATATAAAATATCCATTTAAAAAACAAACAAACAAATAAGAAAATAATCACCCAAAAAAAAGCAGTCACACCTTATCTGTCAACTTTGAACACATGAATGACAAGATAAAAATTAGAAAACTTACCTGCAGACAGCCCTGCAAGACAGAAAAAGAAAAGAAAATGATTAAACTGTGGACATATAACAAGGAAAATCCAAAAACACAATTGCTTATCAGACTATGAATAATAAACATATTACAATAACCCACAAAAAAGCATGGAGTCTATGGTGGCCATAGCGAGCCATCCAAATAACAGTTACTTTCCCAGTGTAGGTTGGAGAATGAAATCTTAAAGGGTATGTCCACCTCATGTGATATTTTAGGCAAGGGTGGAGCCAGGCGTGTTTAGTCAGACCCTGGCTTCTTATTTGTCTCGGGTGCTCCACCATTGCGTTCTCCCTGCCGCCTCACTGTCCTGTCCGCCTGGAAGATTTGGGTGTCCCTTGCCCACCTTTGTGTGTTCTAATTTCTCCTATTACATTCTCCATACTAAAAGAAAACAAGAAATACAGCCCTGTATGAGGGGGGGGGGGGGGGTCAGTGTACAGACCCAGAAACTCAGCACGGGGATGGTGGGAACCCCTCATAATGGGCACGGCAGCTGGGTTCTAAGCCCATGGATGAAGGGAACCCTCCATAATTGGAACAGCATGTGTGCCGACCCAGGAACTCAGCACAGAGATGGTTGAAATTCCTCATATTGGGCACAGCAGCTGGCATCTAAGCCCAGGGATGGTGGGAACCGCTCATAATGGGTACAGCAGTAGTGTAGGCTTTGGGAACGCAGAACAGGAATAGTGGGAACCCCTTGTAATGGGCACAGCAGATGTACAGACCTGGGAATGCAGCACAGGAATAGTGGGAACCCCTCGTATTGGGCACAGCATATGTGCAGACCTGGGAACTGAGCACAGGGATGGTGGGAACCCACATGAAGGGCACAGCAGATGTACAGACCCGGGAATTTGGCACAGGGATGGCAGGAACTCTTCATAATGGGCATAACAGGTCTACAGACTCAGAAACTCAGCACTGGGATGGTGGGAACCCCTCATATTGGGCAATGCATGTGTGCAGACCCAGGAACTCAGCACAGGGATGATGGGAAACCTCATAAAGGGCACAGCAGATGTACAGACCTGGGAACCCAGCACAAGGATGGTTTAGGAACACGAGGGCTGCTTTAGATAGATCCCCCAAAGTTTTTCCAAATGTTGGTTAGTCTTGTAACAACATTATACCGCCGTCTTCCAGCATTTTACTTTTAAACATGTCAACTGGAGTCCCTAAAAGTGGACTTTTTCTGTGTACAAGTAAGCCAACATAATTTGGTACCTTCCACTGGTGGCCAACGCTACAGCAAGCAAGATCGCCCACCTGGGAAATTGTGAATCTTAAGGCTCACTATCTACCAGATGAACTGTCACCAGAGTTACGGGGATTAAACCATCTACTCAAACATTGATTGGATGGTCTTCAGCCGTGAGCCCAAACATATTTCATACCAACACATGTTGAGGTAGAAAAGACCAACAAATACTGTAATTACCTCAGTTGCCGATTTGAGGAAACGGACTGACTAAAGCCTACAAGCTTTAAAAGGCCAATAAAGTACATTTGGGTCTAGACCTGAACCATATTGGCTATAGTCCTTCCTTCAGTTCAGTAAGTCTCCAACCATAGCTTTGTGGTTCATTGGGGGTTCCCCTAAGGGCACTTCAGACATTGGTCCATTAATATACCATATATGGCTTCCAGTTTAGAGAATACTAATGGGGCCCAAAGCTGTGGTTGGAATACAATGGACTTCAGTAAATGTGGCATTGCTATAGTCTATCTCTGAAGCTTGTGTGAGTTTAGGCCTTAGATTTTGTAGAGTTTAGGCCTCTTATTTTGGCAAGCTAGTCGAGTTTAGGCCTCTTATTTTGGCAAGCCGGTTGTGGTCAGAAAGTTCTTCTTGAGCTTTTGGGCTAAGCCATGAGTGCTCAACCTGTGGCCCTCCAGCTGTTGCGGAAATACAAGTCCCATGAGGCATTGCAAGCCGATGACAGATACAAGCATGACTCCCAAGGGCAGAGGCATGATGGGAATTGTAGTTTCGCAACAGCTGGAGGGCCACAGGTTGAGCACCCATGGGCTAAGCCAAGCATCCCAGTTGCTTTACCAATGAGCAGAATTTTAGGCATGTGAAACCCACCATTCTGGGAAATATGATGGACAACGAACTTAGGGGGATGAAAGGTGTATAGAGGGAAGGGGTCATGGAGTAATGGTGCCCTGATGAAGGAATGTACCTTTCTCTATTACGAAGGAGGAGTACACTGTTCTCTTGTTCACTGGTTGAATGTGCCGGACATTTTTTTCTAGGACTTCTGGAGGGCGGCTGACTGGAGTAGAATGAAGTGTCTTGCGCAGTTTATCCATCTATAGAAAGAAGTGAGACAAAGTGAAACTCTAGCAGCCAGCTTCTACATAGCATCTCACTTCCTATTGTGTGGGAGATCCCCAGAAACTGGAAGGGGTTTTACCCATTCCTTACAATTCAGATCTATTCTAATGAGCTATAGGTTGCATTGAGTGATGTAAAAAACCTTGTTGACCTTGTGTAGAGGTGGCAGGTTGTGTAGCCCCCTTGTCCTAAAGACAGGGGCCACTATGTCAATTTAGTTTTTGGCTGGGCTGTAGTTAGCTCAGACTGATTGTGTAGTTTTTCACCTGGTTTTTCCCTAAGCTCAAAGGGCAAGTTTACCTTTACAGAAAAATCAGAACCTGCGCAGCCCATCCCGTCAGCGGGGAAGAAGCCGCGTGAATGCCGGGGGGGGGGGATTTCTAAGCCCTGGATCCCTGAAGTGGCTATACCGGGGGCTCAGAATGGGAGATCGCCGAGCAACGGGTCAGCGGGACTGGGGGGGGGGGGTGAGGAGGGCATCCTGTGTAAGTTAACCTTACAGATTTTTCTGTAAAAGCTGAATTTACACTTTAGTTGGCTTGTGATTCTCAAGGTTGCCAGTAAATGTCACTGCTGTCACTGGTTACAGTACAAGATCTCATAAACTAAAGTTACAAAGTTATGAATATTTATATTTCCTTCAGCCAATCCAGTAGAAGGTTTATGCCACTGGTGCATGCTGGGGGATGATATAAATATCAGGGAGAGTCCTTGTGCTCGCTCTCTCTTTCACGGAGCTGAGGCCTAGGGAGGTGCTGCTGGATGGAGCTCTGCCGTTAGGCTCAATAGCCTGGTTTGGGGCCTAACGTGCTGAAGCGGTCCTGAAGCTGTCCTGCCTGGTCTGAAGGAAGCTGTGCCAAGGAGGAGGAACCAGGGGAGGCACCTTACTGGGAGAGAGCCAGGAAGCAGGCTGGTCTCTCAGAAGGACCTGCTGACTCACTTGGAGGAGGCACTGAAATTTGGGAACATGCTCACTGTGTTGCCGGGTCAGCTTAAAGGACCGAACACTGTGAAGCTGGACCTTCATCTGGCTCTGGAGAGAGACTAAGTCAGGGGTCTCAAAACTTTCTAAGCAAAGGGCCAGTTTACCATCCTTCAGGCTTTGGGGGGCTGGACTGTGGTCAGTAGGAACAGAAAATGCCCAGGCATCAGTACCCCATTATTGGTTTTAATGGGAAGAATATTACCCCGTTGTTAATATCCACATGAAGCATTGTGAGGCTTAGCCCCATTAATGCTGTCAGTAGGGGGAACGGTGCTCCATCATTGGTGTCAGTTGGAAGAATAATGCCCCATGGGCCAGATAAAGGCAAGCAAAGGGCCGCATCCGGCCCCCGGGGCCACAGTTTGGAGACCACTGCTGTAAGTGATCTGCTATGGTATCTGGGACCCCTAACCCTCCCCTACTTTAAAATACAAAAGTGCCAATATCCTTCTTCAGTCCACACAATTTAGCCATGGACTGAAATTATATACCACCCGTGGCCTCTGGGGGTGCTATCCTGCCTTTGGAGGGTGTCAGAGGGGTGCTACAGTTGCATTTCCACAAATACCAATATTAGTGTTTTCATGGAAATCCATGGTTTCCCCACCCACTTACCTGAGACTGGGAGATCTGGACGGGGTTGTGGAAGACAGTCCAGGTGACACTCTGGAAGCATGGCGGCGTGGTCAGGGAACCACTGTAGCGGAAATACTGATCAAGCTTGCTAGGCAGGAGCTCCTCCACATTGAAGGATGGGATGGTCACACTCTGATCTGCAGGAAATATCAATACAAGGTTGTCACAAACTCTATATCACAGGTGTCAAACACAAGGCCCGCGGGCCGAATCCGGCCCTCCAGGCCATTTCATGTGGCCCTCGCACCTCTCCTGCAGCTCCAGCCCTCCTCTGGTCCTCCTCCAGACCCTGCACTTTCTGCTTTTAAGCAATGCATCAATCTTCTTCCCAGCAGCAGCATAAGGAAAGGGGGGTACACTGATGTAAGGGAGAGTGGGGGACTCAACTTCTGATGGTGGGGTGGCTCCTGACATCTAATGTAAAGGGGAGGGGATGCGCTGGACATCTAATCTTACAGCTACAACCGGCCCTTTTGAGGGCAATCATAATGCTGATGCGACCCGCGATGAAATGGAGTTTGACACCCGTGCTCTATATGATCACAAGTATGTGCAGCGCCTCCAAATGGCTGAATTCAGGTACTTTCAGTGAAGGGTTACTATAAATGCTACAGCATACAAATGCATTGTAGACAATTGTGTACTTCCAACCTTGTGCCCCCTCCCCCTTCTTCACATGCTAATGACCTTTTTTATATAAAACCTCTCCGTTTTCATTACATATTACTTATTTTAGACCCAGTGATGGTCCCTGTGTTTCTCTATGCAATGCGGCAGATGATGGTGGTTGGGAGGGGCCGGCAGGGTGCAGTACAATCACAACACCTGGCCTCAGTAGACATGTGCAATTCGTTATTTTGCAAATTAGTTTATCCACAAAATTAAGAAAATTTGTTAATTCAGAAATATTTGAATTAACGAAAACCCGTTTAACTTTTCCGAAAATCCGAAAATAAAAATGAAAATGTAAAAACCTGAAAATCCGAGATACAGTGGAACCTTGGTTTACGAGTAACGCGGTTAACGAGCGTTTTAAAGGAGGAGCAACTTTAAAAAAAAAAAAATCCTGACTCTGTTTGCAAGTGTTGTCTTGCAAAACAAGCAGAATTCAAGCCTCTGCGGTGTGCAGTACCGCATTTGGCCAGAGGTGCGGGGGCGCCGGTGACATTCGGAACGGTTCGAAGCCGTTTGGAAATACTAGGAAATACTCCATTCCCAAGCCTTTCCGAGTTCTGCCGAGCTGTCTCAGAGTTTTTTCAGGTCTCTCTGGCGCCCCCCCCACCTCTGGCCACATGCAGTATTGCATGCAATAGAAGTCAATGCGGAACAAATTATCTTTGTTTCCATTGACTTCTATGGAGAAAACTCGCTTTGACATGCGAGTGCTTTGGATTACAAGCATTCTCCTGAAACGAATTATGCTCGTACGCCAAGGTTCCACTGTAACTAATTAATAAAATAAACTTCTAATTAATTTTCAAATAGTTTTCGACTCAAATGCAAATCGGTGTGTTATTCTTGTCAATTTTATTATTTTTTATATATATTTTTATGCCATATATATTGAATTATTCATATATTTATTGATGGATGCATGTTCTGTGGATTGGGAAAACAAAACACTGCTGATTATGATGTCAAGGTTTACAGCCATCACAGCGTTTCCTCATTATGATCAGTAGAGTGTGTGCACACATTATTTAGCATTAAACCCGGCATTATAATATAAATAGAATAAAAAAAATTCTGACTACCGGGGGTAACATTGTTACCAAAACATGCCCTTATCGCTTCAGGGCACAAGTGTCAGCAGAAGGAACGACTGTATGACGGTATGAGGTGGTGTGTCTGACATCAATCCTTATAATCAGTAATTGAAGTCCCCTCTGTATACATGTCGGCTCGACACCGCTCCCGACATGTTTAGACAGAGTAGCCAATCAGGATGCAGCCCGAGTACAAACGCCTATCAGAGTGGGGCAGATCGAGCTGCACCTGACAGAATTTCCGCCCACAGTAGGGTATGGACGTCGACTCGCTCAGCGCGCATGCGCGACGTCGCAGGCACGCAGAGCGTGCTCTGACGTTTAACCAGAGGGCGGGTTCTGACCTAGCATAAATTCCGGTTGCTGTGACGGTTGGTCACGCCCTCAGAGGAAGTCAGGAAGTGACGAAACGTCAGGGCGTGGCCAACCAACCCAGCAAACCGGAAGTGACGTTCATGCGCTCCAGGACCTGCCGAACAAGGAAGTGCCGAGGGAAATACACCGTGGCGCTCATCAGGGGCAAGTGTCCGGCGCTGTAGCGCTCATTTTATCTTTTCGCCTGTATTATTTTACTTTGTGGTACGCATATATGTAACTAAGGGATTACCTGGGGATTAAATTTATTAAATGGTCAAACAGTACTACCCTATGTAGTTTGTATTTTTTCCACATATATGCCAGTGGCACCTTTTTTCTATCACTGAGGATAAGAAGACAGGATAGATTGAGGAGGATATCTTTTCTATACCCATACCTGATTTGACATCTGTCTATGGCGGAGAAGGATAATTTCCAATTATATTATTGCTGAAGGAGGAATGTTGATCTAGGCTTTTATTTATCTTACATCTGGTGAGTGCGCCCCCTAAAGGGGACTTTCAAAAATCCCCCCACGCGGTGTTATACACTACTGGTGAAAGGAGCACTAAGATTATGAATTGGATATATTACAACTAGATTCACCATTTACTACCTCATCACCTATATAAGCGATTATCATAGAAGACGCACAATTGAACTTTGTTCGTAGCGCTGCTGCAGTTTTATTCTGAACTTTTTATTAGTTTTATATGATACTGTTTTATACAAATGCAAATCTAATTTGAATTTCCAAAGAGAATAAAGTAGAATCGAAAATAAAGGAATAGAATAGAATTGAATAGAAAATAGAAGAATAGAATATAATAGCGTAAAACAGAACAGAATATAAAAAATTAAAAAAGGAGGGACAATAAAAGGGATAGAGTAAAATAAATATAGAATAGAATAAAATAGAAAGAATATAACCATCTTCTGAATTTCAAATAGAATAGAAAAGAAAATTTAATAAAATAGAAAGGATATAACCTTCTTCAAAATTCAAATTTTGAATAGAATAAATTTGAATAGAAAAGAATAGAAAATAATTGAATAGAACAATATAACCATTTTCCGAAAATTTTATTTCAAATAGAATAAATTTGAATAGAATATAATAGAAAAGGAAAGAATAGTAAATAAAAGAATAGAATAGAAAAAACAATAGAATAAAAAATGGAATAGAAAGAAAATTACCATCTTCCAAAACTCGAATTTCGAATAGAATAATTTTCAGTGTGAATAGAATAGAAAAGAATAGAATAGAAAGGCATATAATAGAAAAAAATAGAACAGAATATAAAAAAAATAGACTAGAATAGAATAAAATAGAAAGACTATAACCTTCTTCTGAAATTTGAATTTCAAATAGAATAAATTTGAATAGAAAAGACTGGAATAGAAAATAAAAATAATAGCATAGAACAGAATATAACAATCATTTTCCTAAAACTCGAATAGAATTTGATTTAGAAAAGAATAGAATATAATAGAAAAAAATAGAAGTAGAAAATAAAATAATAGACTAGAACAAACAATAGAATAGAATGTAAAGAAAGAAAATAACCATCTTCCAAAATTAAAAATTTCGAATAGAATAACTTTGGATTCGAATGCAATTCGAATGGAAGTTAATTCAAATTAGAATTGATTCAAATTTTCGGAATTCGGTCAAATTGGAATTTGAAAAATTCAAATTGATTCAAGTTTGAATAAACGAAACGAATTACGAAAACAAATTAAAGGAATTAAACAAATTTAACTAAACTAATTTATGCAAACAAATCTAAACATAACAAAATGAATTTTTTCGTTCTGCACATGTCTATGGGTGGGGGTCAGTCCGGAGGCGTGGGCGTTCCTAGGAAGTCTGCATAGGTACCGCCCACATGTGAGGCTGAGCCTCCATGGATAAAAGAACTGAAATCCAATGAATGAAAGGGGTGGGGCCAGGGACAGTCGGGGTGGGGCCAGGGACAGTCCGGCTGGGGAGGAAAGGGCTTAGATGATGCTGGATGTCCTCCAGCCGGGAAATGAGGCGGAGCTCTATCTGACTTGCTGCAGCTTCTAATGCACATGCTGAGACGCTCACAGTGTGCAGTGAACCCACACTAAGGATTACTTACCTGCAAAGCTGATTCTCTGCAGGGCGTTGATGATGTTGGCATAGCCTGGGTTATCACTGGAGCCGGTCTGTATAGTGAGGATGGAAGATAAAAATGAGATCTATCAGATGAAAGGAAGCGGCTTCTAAAAAAACAAAAACAGCAGCACAATGTATTGCAGAAATTCTACAACGTATTAGGTGACGAAACGCGTTGCTCACCGTGATTAGGATCCCGAGAACCGCCAATCCATTTGGCTTGTTTTTGGCTTCATTGAGGTCGGTGAATTGGTCGGCATTATAATGGACAATGTGTAACTGGATTGGGGGATAAGAACAGAAATTTAACAATTAGTATTTTTTACTGCCAGTAGCAATAGGTGGGCGGAGCAAAGTCTGCCTGAGCTCGCAACAACGAATCCAATGTCACAATCATCAGATTTAGAATTTATATATAAATACTCCCTCTATATACAAGGCATCCGGAAAGTATTCACAACGCTTCACTTTTTCCACATTTTGTCATGTTACAGCCTTATTCCAAAATGGATTAAATTAATTATTTTCCATAAAATTCTACAAACAATCCCCCATAATGACAACGTGATAGAAGTTTGTTTGAAATCTTTGCGAATTTATTAAAAATAAAATCATGAAAATCCCATGTATATAATTATTCACAGCCTTTGCCATGACACTCAAAATTGATCTCAGGTGCCTCCTTCTTCCACTGATCATCCTTGAGATGTTTTTACAACTTGATTGGAGTCCACCTGTGGTAGATTCAGTTGATTGGACATGATTTGGAAGGGCACACACCTGTCTATAGAAGGTCCCACAGTTATCAGTGCATGTCAGAGCACAAACCAAGCCATGAAGTCCAAGGAATTGTCTGTAGACCTCTGAGACAGGATTGTATGGAGGCACAGATCGGGGGAAGGGTACAGAAAACTTTCTGCAGCATGTAAGGTCCCAATGAGCACAGTGGCCTCCATCATCTGTAAATGGAAGAAGTTTGGAACCACCAGGACTCTTCCTTGAGCGGGCCGCCTGGCCAAACTGAGCGATCGGGGGAGAAGGGCCTTATTAGGGAGGTGACCAAGAACCCGATGGTCACTCTGACAGAGCTCCAGTGTTTCTCTGTGGAGAGAGAAACTTCCAGAAGAACAACCATCTCTGCAGCACTCCACCAATCAGGCCTGTATGGGGGAGTGGCCAGACGGAAGCCACTCCTCAGTAAAAGACACATGACGGCCCACCTGGAGTTTGCCAAAAGGCACCTGAAGGACTCTCAGACCATGAGAAACAAAATTCTCTGGTCTGATGAAACAAAGATTGAACTCTTTGGTCTGAATGGCAAGCGTCATGTCTGGAGGAAACCAGGCACCGCTCATCACCTGGCCCATACCATCCCTACAGTGAAGCATGGTGGTGGCAGAATCATGCTGTGGGGATGTTTTTCAGCGGCAGGAACTGGGAGACTAGTCAGGATCGAGGGAAAGATGAATGCAGCAATATACAGAGTCATCCTTGATGAAAACCTGCTCCAGAGTGCTGTGGACCTCAGACTGGGGTGAAGGTTCTTCTTCCAACAGGACAACGACCCTAAGCACACAGCCAAGATAACAAAGGAGTGGTGACAGGACAACTCTGTGAATGTCCCTGAGGGGCCCGGCCAGAGCCCAGACTGGAACCCGATTGAACATCTCTGGAGAGATCTGAAAATGGCCGTGCACCGACGCTCCCCATCCAACCTGATGGAGCTTGAGAGGTCCTACAAAAAAGAAGTACGGGAGAAACTGCCCACAAATAGGTGTGCCGAGCTTGTAGGATCATACTCACAAAGACTTGAGGCTGTAATTGGTGCCAAAGGAGCTTCACCAAAGTATTGAGGAAAGACTGTGTACAGTCATGTTGGAACAGGAAGGGAACATCCCAGAACTGTTCCAAGTTGGGCGCATGAAAATTTCCAAAATGTCTTGGTATGCCGACGCCTTAAGAGTTCCCTTCACTGGAACAAAGGGGCCAAGCCCAACCCCTGAGGAGCCAAGCCCAACCCCTGAAAAATAACCCCACACCATAATCCCCCCTCCACCAAATGATTTGGACCAGTGCACAAAGCAAGGTCAATAAAGACATGGATGAGCGAGTTTGGGGTGGAGGAACTTGACTGGCCTGCACAGATTCCTGACCTCAACCTGATAGAACACCTTTGGGATGAATTGGAGCGGAGACTGCAAGCCAGGCCTTCTCGTCCAACATCAGTGCCTGACCTCACAAATTGCTCATCTGGAAGAATGGTCAAACATTCCCATAGACACACTCCTAAACCTTGTGGACAGCCTTCCGAGAAGAGGTGAAGCTGTTATAGCTGCAAAGGGTGGGTCAACTCAATATTGAACCCTACGGACTAAGATTGGGATGCCATTAACCACTTAAGGACCGGCTCGCGACTATATATGTCGGCAGAATGGCACGGACAGGCAAATCGACGTATATTTACGTCAGTTTGAATTTGCCTGCGCGCACGCCTGCCGCAAGCTCCGTGACCGTGCTCGGGGACCCACGGACTCGATGTCCACCGGGTGCCCGCGATCTTGTCACAGAGCTGAACAGGGAGATGTCAGTGTAAACACAACATCTCCCCGTTCTTTCTAGTGACAGGACACTGATCGTCTGCTCCCTCTCATTGGGATCAGTGTCGCGTCACTCGTAGCCACACCCCCTAACAGTTAGAATCACTCCCTAGGACACACTTAACCCCTTCTCCGGCCCCTACTGGTTAATCCCTTCCCTGCAAGTCACATTTATACAGTAATCAGTGCATTTTTATAGCACTGATCGCTGTATAAATGACAATGGCCCCAAAATAGCACCAAAAGTGGCCGGTGTGTCCGCCATAATGTCGCAGTCACGATAAAAATCGCTGATCACTGCCATTACTAGTAACAAAAAAAAATATTAATAAAAATATCATTAACCTATCCCCTATTTTGTAGACGCTATAACTTTTGCGCAAACCAATCAATAAACGCTTATTGCGATATTTTTTTACCAAAAATATGTAGAATAATACGTATCGGCCTAAACTGAGGAAAAAAATTGTTTTTTTTATAGATTTTTTGGGGGATATTTATTATAGCAAAAAGTAAAAAATATTGCTTTTTTTTTTTAAATTGTCGCTTTATTTTTGTTTATAGCGCAAAAAATAAAAAACCGCAGAGGTGATCAAATACCACCAAAAGAAAGCTCTATTTATGGGAAAAAAAGGACGTCAATTTTGTTTGGGAGCCACATCGCACGACCGCACAATTGTCAGTTAAAGCGACGCAGTGCTGAATCGCAAAATGTGGCCTGGCCATTTGGCAGCCAAATGGTCCGAGGCTGAAGTGGTTAAAGTTCATGTTTGTATAGGCAGGTGTCCCAATACTTTTGACAATATAGTGTGTATATATTATACACACACACACACACATATACATCACACAGGGTTTTTTGACAAATTTGCTTGGAATCTAGGAGCCAGCTAAAAAAGTTAGGAGCCAGAAACGCGCCCCGTCCCGCTGAGCTCGCGCGCAGAAGCGAACGCATACGTGAGTAGCGCCCGCATATGAAAGCGGTGTTCAAACCACACATGTGAGGTATCGCCGTGATTGGTAGAGAGAGAGCAATAATTCTAGCCCTAGACCTCCTCTGTAACTCAAAACATGCAACCTGTAGAATTTTTTAAACGTCGCCTATGGAGATTTTAAAAGGGTAAAAGTTTGTCGCCATTCCACGAGCGGACACAATTTTGAAGCGTGACATGTTGGGTATCAATTTACTCGGCGTAACATTATTTTAAAAAAAATTGGGCTAACTTTACTGTTGTCTTATTTTTTCATTGAAAAAAGTGTATTTTTTCCCCCAAAAAAAAGTGCGCTTGTAAGACCGCTGCACAAATACGGTGTGACAGATTGTATTGCAATGACTGCCATTTTATTCTCTAGGGTGTTAGAATAAAAAATATATATAACGTTTGGGGGTTCCAATTAGAGGGAAGGAGATGGCAATGAAAACACAGGGGAAGCTCCATTAGCATTGCTGGTTGTCTTGTCATACCAACGGCCACCACAAGATGGCGCCAGATCACAGAAGGAAGCATAGGCCTGCAGAAGGCAGACAAGCCGCGGCCTCAATTACCGGCTGGCGCAGCCCGACGCGATCGCGCGGCATAGGGTGACCACGTGTCCCGGATTGCCCAATCTGATGCCCCCAAAAAAAGCCACCACATCATCGATTTACTCACTGACAGTACTTGTCCTGGCCCGGAATGCCTGGAGTAGCACAATCCCCGCCCTCTGCTTGTGATTGGAGAAATCATAAATCCCGCCTCTTGTGTCCAATCACTGTGCTGTGATTCGGTACAGCACAAGCTGATTTTTGGGAAGGGGGGTGTCCCTGAATGGTAGTTTGGACATGTGGTCAAGAAAAGAAAAAACAAATGCGCCTACTAAGTGCAGTATGTTAGAAATTTATTCGAGAATAATTAAAATAACAGCCAAATGGCTACTCACAGGATGGAAGTGGAGTAAAAGCATAAATAGATATCCTTCTAAGTTGTCTGCGGAGGGCATGAGTCACTCCGTGTGTCTGTAGTCTCCCGGTGGTGGAATACTGCCAAGATGAAGAGGTAGTGCACTGCGGTGTTGCTGCAGGGATGGGGAGATGGCAGAAGAACGGTAGATGCGAGAAGAGCTGTCCCTCTATGCCAGTGTGGACACCGGTTCCCACACGGCGTACGGCGTGCGGTTCACGCTGGAGCGCAGTCAGCTTCGGCAACCGGACGTGACGTCAATAGCAGACGCTAACTGATGACGCGTTTCAATGCTTCCGCATTTTCCTCGGATCTGATAGGCAATAGAAGCTGTCGGTATTATATGCGTTCCACCGGACGGAACCATCAATCTAGTGTCATACTCCGGAAATGAAGTGCTGTAGGCCGGAAGGAATGGATACATAGGCCTAACAATAGCATATACATAGGAATTCGTAGATTTAAAAAAACATACAATATACAATTGATTGAGTTGATAGAAACCTTTAGAAGACTTGCCCTATAATGAATGTATATATGGCAAGAAATTTTATATTTTGACAGGAGATATATATATTGGCATCAATGCATGGAAGAAATGCATGAGAGGGGCTTACAAAAAAATATCTTAAAAAGTGCATAGAAAATGCACTAAAAAATATATCAAAAATAAAAATGCTGGATGCAAAAAATATATATATATCTCTAAAAATGCTGGATACAAAAAATAAAAATAAAAATAAAATTGGAAATAAAAATAATAAAAATAAATAAATATAAAAATAATAATAGTAGCCAATAATATCCAAGAAACAGTTATGGAGAGCTGTTATTGAGAAACTCATAATCTCAATAATACAGATATCTAATTTATAATGATGGGGATCGCAAGCATGCATATGCACACATCCGCACATGCATGCGTCCAATCCATTGTGTATGGATATTGGATATAGTGTTTCCAGACACTTTAACATTCACCATTCTAAAGACACCTCTGCACTTCGAGTATGGATCTTGGAATCCATACCCGACAAATATACATCAGCAGAGAGATTCCAACGTCTGTGTAAACAAGAAACATACTGGATTTATATCCTGAACACACTTACACCCTTTGGACTTAACGAGGAGATTGAGGTTAATACATGTTGTATTCATCTACACACATCCCCATCTCCTCTACCTTTTTCCTCTTTTCCTTTTTGACCATTAAGAACCAATAGGAACCCTTATTCCACTATGTTGTGTTTTATTACATCCTCATTTGTACATATATTCCTGCTATTTATATATTCCTTCCTTGATGGTAAAAGATTTTTATTTATTGATTTTTTATCAATTGGCTGTTTATCAATTGGTCCTTTATCAATGATCGTTATATAATTTTTATCATTAAACCCCTTTTTTTATTGTGAGCACAATATCCATACACAATGGATTGGACGCATGCATGTGCGGATGTGTGCATATGCATGCTTGCGATCCCCATCATTATAAATTAGATATCTGTATTATTGAGATTATGAGTTTCTCAATAACAGCTCTCCATAACTGTTTCTTGGATATTATTGGCTACTATTATTATTTTTATTTTTATTATTTTTATTTCCAATTTTATTTTTATTTTTATTTTTTGTATCCAGCATTTTTAGAGATATATATATTTTTTGCATCCAGCATTTTTATTTTTGATATATTTTTTAGTGCATTTTCTATGCACTTTTTAAGATATTTTTTTGTAAGCCCCTCTCATGCATTTCTTCCATGCATTGATGCCAATATATATATCTCCTGTCAAAATATAAAATTTCTTGCCATATATACATTCATTATAGGGCAAGTCTTCTAAAGGTTTCTATCAACTCAATCAATTGTATATTGTATGTTTTTTTAAATCTACGAATTCCTATGTATATGCTATTGTTAGGCCTATGTATCCATTCCTTCCGGCCTACAGCACTTCATTTCCGGAGTATGACACTAGATTGATGGTTCCGTCCGGTGGAACGCATATAATACCGACAGCTTCTATTGCCTATCAGATCCGAGGAAAATGCGGAAGCATTGAAACGCGTCATCAGTTAGCGTCTGCTATTGACGTCACGTCCGGTTGCCGAAGCTGACTGCGCTCCAGCGTGAACCGCACGCCGTACGCCGTGTGGGAACCGGTGTCCACACTGGCATAGAGGGACAGCTCTTCTCGCATCTACCGTTCTTCTGCCATCTCCCCATCCCTGCAGCAACACCGCAGTGCACTACCTCTTCATCTTGGCAGTATTCCACCACCGGGAGACTACAGACACACGGAGTGACTCATGCCCTCCGCAGACAACTTAGAAGGATATCTATTTATGCTTTTACTCCACTTCCATCCTGTGAGTAGCCATTTGGCTGTTATTTTAATTATTCTCGAATAAATTTCTAACATACTGCACTTAGTAGGCGCATTTGTTTTTTCTTTTCTTTGCCATATATAGAGTCTGCTTCGCTCTACAATTGCTGCCAACGGTGCATATGTTCATATGACTTGCTTTCAATATTACATGGACTTCCAAAGAGAAAGACTTTTATACTTTAAATCCTATTGATTTTCATCTGATTTATTTTTATCAGTTAGGTTGTTGTTCCTTCTTTTTGCGCCGTTATCTGTATTATAATTTATGGACATGTGGTCACCCTAGCGTGGCAGGGGCGCACAAAGACACAGGATGGGGCATCTTGTGTCTCCGTGCGCCCCCCACCTCCCCCCACCGTGCGATTGCGTCGGGCCGCTCCGGCAATTGAGGCCGCGGCTTTGCGGCCTTCTGCAGGCCTATGCTTCCTTCCCCAGGCGCCAGGTCGCTAATTCTAGTCGCAATTGCGACCTTGCGCCCGGATTTAGTCGAACCCTGTTTATATATATATATATATATATATATATATATAGAAATGGAAATATTTTTAGGGAGAGTAAACCTTTAAAGTAGGCCTAAACCCTAACTGCCTGACATTTTGTTAACTAAATCCCCATGTGTAAAAAAAAAAAAAAAAAAAAAGACAAAAATTTCCAATTTTTTAAATAAAATACTGTTTTTTTTCCCATCCTTTGTTACATCTCAGTGATGCTGATCTCCTGCAGCCTCTTTGCCGACTTCTTCTATCTACATGAACGCCAATGATGGGTTCATGGCATTTCTCAGGGTGGGGACAACAGTGGACCATATATTGAAACAGCCATTTGCAGTCCCCATCAGAAGTCCATGTGACAGGGTGACAACCCAGAAGAACAATTGGGAGACAGGGAAAGAGGGTTGTCATGATAGAATAGGAAGAACCTGAATGAGGACACTTGTGGCAGGATCACCAGGGATTCATTTTACTGGAAGTTTCAGATTTTGAAATGACTTTACCATATTAGAGCCGATATGAGATTTTAGTGGTTGAGTTCACATATACATTAATGGTAGTGAGTCTTACCGTATTGAAGCTGTAGAACCATCATGGTAGGACGTTTGTCATCAAAGTGTAATCCTGTGTTATTGTAACGGGTGTCGACACATACATTGTAATGGGCGAGACAGCAGAGTCAGCAGTCTGCCCCCTTCCAGACTCTTTGTAGTCTGTGTCGGAGCGGTATGGGGCCGTTGGCCGCGGTCAGTAAGCCAAATTTCTCATTGCTGGCTGAAGGGTTCCCGCAGGTTTCTAATCCACGTGGGGTTACTGAACTAGAAAACCGACCGTTGCCCGCTGTGCGTCCAGATGGGTTAATTTTTACTGCATGCAAACAGCTTTTCATCTGCAGCTTAAATGTCAAAGTAAAAATCTAGAGACTCAGGAGAACTTTCTAACATCTCATGAACCTGATTTGAGGAGATGATTGAGCTCTGATTGAGGTCTTCTTCAATCCATCCAAGACCATATATTCCTCCTTGCGTCTGCCAAAAGGACAGATGTGGAAATTGCTGGCCTTGGCAATTACAGGGGCAGCAAGGTAGTGGTAAAAACAGGCCATTTAGGCCCCCCAACCACCCAGTTAAAATTTGACAGAATAAAATCCATCAAAATATATACAGTACAGTATTATAAATGTGCAGACTGACAAAATTCTCAACATGTTTCACCACGGTTAGTAGCTTCCTCAGGAGAATTACATTTATCATATTGAAAAAATGAAACGACAATTATATTTAATTATTAAATATAATTGTTGTTTCATTTTTTTTCAATATGTATTATTCTTTGTATTTATAGTTTCTTGTATTCATGTGTGTTTTTTCTATTTTTCAGTAGATAGTGCCTGATAAATGTAATTCTCCTGAGGAAGCTACTATCCGTGGTGAAACATGTTGACAATTTTGTCAGTCTGCACATTTATAATACTGTACTGTATATCTTTTGATGGATTTTATTCGGTATAATTTTAACTTTCATTAATAAAAATCTTTTTGATATAATTAGTTGTAAACTTGCACCTTAAAAATCCCAATTCCCACTAGTCTTCATTGTTACCAATCAAGGGGATGCAGTGCCAATAATTTACAGATAAGCAAATAATTTTTCTCCTTTAGATATTCCTGGTCTTCGTCAACCCATCCAAGACCTTCCACTTGTGTCTGTCAAAGGACAAATGTGGAAATTGTTGGCCTTGGCATTTAACAGCCTGTTGTAGGGCAGGGTGCTTTCCTTTGGAGGAACCCATTTTTTAGGTTTCATTTACACAGGCGGCAAGGGAGTGGTAAAAACAAGCGATTGAGGCCCCGCGACCACCCACCTAAAAAATAACAGATGGCCGGAGGAAGTCTTACACCTGTCATGGCAAAGCCAAATGCTAGGGGACTCGGGAACCTTCTACCATTTAATGAGCCGGATTTGAGTAGATGATTGAGCTAGGTATTCCTGGTCTTCGTCAACCCATCCAAGACCCACCATTTGCGTCTGCCAAAGGAAAAATGTGGAAATTGTTGGCCTTGGCATTTAATGGGCCGTGTAGTCCAGGGTGCTTTCCTTTGGAGGAAACCATTTTTTAGGTTTAATTTACACGGGCGGCAAGGGAGTTGTAAAAACTGGCGATAGAGGCTTCCCCAACTGCCCACCTAAAAGATAACAGGTGACTGGAGGAGGTCTTACACATGCTGTGGCAAAGCCAAAGGATAGAGACTCAGGGAGACTTTCTACCATCTAATGAGCCTGATTTGAGGAGATGATTGACCTAGGTATTCCTGGTCTTCGTCAATCCATCACTTGCTTCTGCCAAGGAACAGATGTGGAAATTTCTGCCCTTGGCATTTAACGGGCTGTGTAGTCCAGGGTGCTTTCCTTTGGAGGAACCCTTTATTTAGGTTTCATTTACACAGGTGGCAAGTGAGTGGTAAAATTAGGTGGTTGAGGCCCCCCAACTACCTACCTAAAAGATAAAAAAGATGGCCGGAGAAGGTCTTACATGTGCCGTGGCAAAGCCAAAAGCTAGAGACTCAGGGAAACCTTCTACCATCTAATGAGCCTGATTTGAGGAGATGATTGAGCTCCATATTCTTGGTCTTCTTCAATCCATCCAAGACCCACCATTGTCTTCATCCTTGTGTCTGTTAAAAGACATATGGGAAATTGCTGGCCTTGGCATTTAATGGGCTGTGTTGGTCCAGGCCAGAAATTTCCGCATCTGTTCTTTGGTAGATGCAAGAGGGAAGACAATGGTGGGTCTTCTTGAATGGGTTGAAGAGGACCAGGAATATCTAGCTCAATCATCTCCCCAAACAAGGCTTATGAGATGGTAGAATGTTCGCCTTGAAATCTTGGAGGCACCCGTTTTCTAGGTCTCATTTACACAAACAGCAAAGGAGTGGTGAAAACAGGTGATTGAGGTCCCTCAACTACCCACCTATAAGAGAACAAGTAGCCGGAGGAGGACTTGCACACGCCATGGCAAGGCCAAAAGCTAGAGACTCGAGGGAAACCTTCTACCATCTCATGACCCCAATTTGAGGAGATGACTGAGCTAGATATTCCTGGTCCTCTTCAACCCATTCAAGACCCACCATTGTCTTTCCTCTTGCATCTACCAAAGGAGAGATGCGGAAATTTCTGGCCTGGACCAACACATCCCATTAAATGCCAAGACCAGCAATTTCCACATATGTATTTTAGCAGACACAAGAATGAAGACAATGGTGGGTCTTCCATCCAAGACCCACCATTGTCTTCCTACTTTCGTCTGTCAAAGGACAGATGCGGAAATGACTGGCCTAGGGTGCCCACGTGTCCCGGATTGCCCGGGACTGTCCCGCAATTGTCGTGTCTGTCCTGGGTCCCGGGCACCTTCATTCTGGGACAATACAATGTCCCGGAATGAAATGGAAGACACAGCCACCCCCTACTAACTAATAACTACATGTCCGGAACTGGTTGCTAGGGTCAGTGCTACCTGGCATCTTGCAACCAGTGACAATTTACTCTCAGACAATGAGACCGGGAGCGAGGCCTGCGCCTAGTTCAGCACTGCTGTCCCCACCCACCTCGGCACCTCCTCCTTCTCCAGCACCCAGCAGCAGGGACTGGTGTGATCTTCACTCTCCAGATAGTGACGCCACTCCTTTCCTTCAACGCACGTGGCTCATGCAGAGGGAATGACAGCAGCACTGCATCTGGTGGCAGGCTATGGGTGGCAAGCGGCACTGCATCTGGTGGCAAGTGGCACATTCACCTGACAAATAACCCGCCGCCAAATTCCCCATCAACCCCGAGACTACATTTCCCCCCGCCCTCCCCCCCCTCATCATTTTTTGGGGAAGGTGAGAGAGGGGGTGTGTCCCTGAATGGCAGTTTGGAAAGGTGGTCACCCCACTGGCCTTGGCATTTAATGGTCTGTTAGTCCAGGGTGCTTTCCTTTGGAGGCGCCCATTTTTTAGGGCTCATTTACAGGGACCGCAAGGGAGTGGTAAAAATAGAAGGTTAAGGCCCCCCCAAACCACCACCTAAAAGAGAACAGGCAGGCCCAGGAGGTCTTACACATGCCATGGCAAATTTGACTTGGCTTGTTAATTTTGACAGGAGGCAGCCCATTGAAATAATAGGAACACAAACGCAACCACGAGCCGGAACGCTTGGTTCACAGTTGCAGCATGGTATTTCAATACAAAATCCAGAATCGCCTCTTGAGTGCCTGGGAAGCCTTTGCTCTACTGCTCTCTGAAAAAGGATCCACCCTGGATCAATTTCAAAGGGGGCAGCAAAGACTGACACCCATCTAAAAAATGGGGCTCAGACCCATGTACAGCAAAACTCAGACTGGGAGAGAGAGAGAGAAGCAGGACAAGGAAGGAATCAGTTTGCCTGCCGTGACATTCTGATAGGAGGATAGAGCAGAGTGCGGGCAGTGAGACGTGCTGCTTCTCCTTTCACTGTCCAATCACAGGCTTGAGGGGGTGGGGGGAGGGGGGCAAGCCCTGTAAGTGTTATTAAACTGCAAGAGAGATAAATTAGGTCTCCTGCCCTGCCAGACAGGGCATTGCTGTGCAATTCTTCAGCCTGGATAGACAGATATACAGATTTGGTAGGTAGAAATGTTCCCATATATGTATTAATTAGTGTATATAGCTGATTGCCCAGAGTTCTGTCCTATTAAAGCGGAAGTAAACCCATCGATTTTCAAAAAGCAGTTACATTCCCGGCATGCCAGGAATGCCAACTGTCACATTGGTTGTGCTCTGAACCAAACTGTCAAACCATCCAATGGCTGGTGTCATAACTGATCACATGTGCAGCATCATGGCAGTTGAAGATTAAACAGAAGCCAAGATGGCAGCTTCCTTGCCTGAAAATGATAGGAGGGTTTACTTCCACTTTAACTGATCTGTAACGTGAAGGTCTTTCTACACTGCGTTTGGTAGTTTGGTGGCAGGCCAAGCAGAGCTTTTTCCCAAGAATACGGGGGATCAATGACTCCTGCAGAGAATACATTTACTTAGCCTGAGCCTCGTCTAATACTACAAAACACGCAGTAAGATTATAAGCCTCACAGCAATGTTCTTAAGTTATGAATAAATTCATAAGGACTTAAAAGGGCCACCAAATATTAAAAGGGGCAAGATTTCTAACATTGTTGAGTATATGTGGGAAGAAGAGGCTCCACTTCCTTTAAAGGGTCCATCTATCCTAAAGGGATATCTTAGCTATAGCTGGAGCCTGGTAGACTGAGTCATGTTCTGACTGCTTATGTCCTGGTCCTGGGTACAACAACAACATGATCTCCTGCCTATATTTCACCAAATTCTGTTTATGTCCAGCTTGGCGTTTCGGCGTCCCTAGCCATCTTTGTGCATTTCAGCTTCTCCTGTTACGTGCTCCATAATATAGAAGAAAAATCCAAGATAGATGGTGGAAATCCCTCATAATGGGCACAGCAGGTGTACAGACCTGGAACTCAGTACAGGGATGGTGGGAACCCCTCATAATGGGCACATCAGGTGTACAGACCCAGGAACTCAGCACAGGGATGGTGGGAACCCCTCATAATGGGCACAGCAGGTGTACAGACCCGGGAACTCAGCACAGGGCTGGTGGGAACCCCTCATAATGGGCACAGCAGGTGTACAGACCCGGGAACTCAGCACAGGGATGGTGGGAACCCCTCATAATGGGCACAGCAGGTGTACAGACCCGGGAACTCAGCACAGGGATGGTGGGAACCCCTCATAATGGGCACAGCAGGTGTACAGACCTGGGAACTCAGCACAGGGATGGTGGGAACCCCTCATAATGAGCACAGCAGGTGTACAGACCCGGGAACTCAGCACTGGGATGGTGGGAACCCCTCATAATGGGCACAGCAGGTGTACAGACCTGGGAACTCAGCACAGGGATGGCAGGAACCCCTCATAATGGGCACAGCAGGTGTACAGACCTGGGAACTCAGTACAGGGATGGTGGGAAACCCTCATAATGGGCACAGCAGGTGTACAGACCCAGGAACTCAGCACAGGGATGGTGGGAACCCCTCATAATGGGCACAGCAGATGTACAGACCCAGGAACTCAGCACAGGGATGGTGGGAACCCCTCCTAATGGGCACAGCAGGTGTACAGACCCGGGAACTCAGCACAGGGATGGTGGGAACCCCTCATAATGGGTACAGCAGGTGTACAGATCCGAGAACTCAGCACAGGGATGGTGGGAACCCCTCATAATGGGCACAGCAGGTGTACAGACCCGGGAACTCAGCTCAGGGATGGTGGGAACCCCTCATAATGGGCACAGCAGGTGTACAGACCCGGGAACTCAGCACAGGGATGGTGGGAACCCCTCATAATGGGCACAGCAGGTGTACAGACCCGGGAACTCAGCACAGGGATGGTGGGAACCCCTCATAATGGGCACAGCAGGTGTACAGACCCAGGAACTCAGCACAGGGATGGTGGGAACCCCTCATAATGGGCACAGCAGGTGTACAGACCTGGGAACTCAGCACAGGGATGGTGGGAACCCCTCATAATGGGCACAGCAGGTGTACAGACCCGGGAACTCAGCACAGGGATCTTACCAAGAGAGACCAATAGATAGAAGAAACAGACTCTCCAACATCTACCAGATACTTGAATATAAATCATGGCTGGGCTGACCCACTAAATGGCACTTGTAATCTAATTATATATATATATATATATATATATATATATATATATATACACACACACATATACATACACACACACATATATATATATATATATATATATATATATATATATATATATATATATATATATATAAAAAATTATATGCTGTACTTAACCCTATCAGTGATTAAGGGTCTTTTTGAAAAAGCTAACTTGATATCCTGTATTTGGTTTAGTCTCAGCTAGCTAGCAGATGAAAGTTGAGCTGTCTCTTATACATACAGCCAATGAGGGGGGCGTTTCAAAGTTGTATATAAAAAAAAAAAAACTATGGCCAAAAGTTTAACATCTGGCCATAAAAAACGCCTATTTATTGGACGTCCAATTTCAAAACCATGGGTATTAATATGGAGTCAACCCAAAATGCCCCCCCCCCTCACCACTATTCATTTGCTTCTATAACATCCTCCACTCTCCTGGCCTTTCCACAAGGTTTTGGAGGGTGTCTGTGGAAGTTTGTGCCCTTTCACCCAAAAAGAACATTTGTGAGTTCAGAGACTGATGTTGGATGGCAAGGCTTATCCAGCTCATCCTAAAGGTGCTCAGTAGGGTTGAGGTCAGGGCACACCAAACTGGCCAAATAATGTCTTTATGAAGCTTGGCCACCATTTGTGAGGTCAGGTACTGATGTTGGATGAGAAAACCTGGCTAACCATCAGCATTCCATCTCACCCAAATGGTGTTCAGTAGGGTTGAGGTCAGGGCTCTCTGCAGGACATTTGAGTTCCTTCACATCAAACTCCTCAAACCGTGTCTTTATGGAGCTGGCGTTGCACACAGGGGTATAGTCCTGCCGGAACAGAAAAGGGCCTTCACCAAACTGTTACCACAAGGTTGGAAGAGCCCAATTGTCTACAGTGTCTTTGTATGATGTCATATGAACAGTCCTCTTCACCTGAACTCATTTGGAGGGGAGTCCACACCCACATACATTCGGCTAAGTAGTAGATGCAGTGGCAGTGCGTCCATAGTGGGCGCAGGAGCGCCGCCCCCTCTCTCCTGCACCCATCACTCAACAATATGAATCTATCTATTGTCGCCACTATTCAGGTGTCCGGCCCCCTGTTGAGCGCCGGCCATCTGAATTACAGCGGCGGGTGTTTTTGGAAGTGCCTGATTAGAGCCAGAGGCTCTAATAGGCTTCCTGATTAGAGCCTGTGGGCTCTAATCAGCTTCCAAATGGTTAAACAGTAGGCACACAGGCTGTGCTTTCCCTGTTTAAACAATGCTGTGTTAGGGAATGGCTTCCCTAACACTGACCCGCCTCTCAGCCAATCAGGTGCATGGGTCTGGTTACCAGTAACCTGATTGGCTGAAGCGACAGGCGCTGTGATTGGACGCCTATCAGGCGTCCAATCATAGCAGAGATGACATTGAGGACGGGAGAAGACATCGAGGACTCGGAGGAGGACGTCGCTGACCCAAGAAAGGCAAGTGCCAGGCGGGGGGGGCAAACTGACTGCATTTGAGGGGGCAAACTGGCTGCATTTGAGGGGGCAAACTGGCTGCATTTGATGGGCACAGTGGCTGCAATTGATGTTTTTTTTTTTTCAGTTTGTTTGCGCCCCCCCCCCAAAAAAAAATTTTGAGCACCAGCCGCTACCGAGTAGATGGGATAGTCAAGTGTAGCGGGTATGTACTTTCCCGAGTGTAGATTTGAACTTGACAGAGACATTGGTGATGTGTAATTCCCTGCAGCCCAGCGGGTGGCGCTGTCGCCCTGGGCTGGGGTTGAATCATTGCTGTGTGTTGCGCTTCCTTTTTGTCCTCCCTCGGCGGCGGTATGGTGGGGCGGGGAACCCGCCGTGCTTGCTGGGAGAGGGTATAAAGGGGCCAGCCATCTTTGTCGTGGGGTCGAAGTCCCAGGCACCTTCAGCTTGTGGACGGTGGTTCGTGTCTGTCCTCTGGGTGGCCTAGGCCTAGAGGACAGCCGGAGGTCGTGTTCCATCCCAGGCACCTTTAGCCTGGGGTGAGGTACTCGGATGGAGGTCCGGAGCTCAGTGCCCAACACTGAGTTCCGCGTGGGAAGGAGATCCTAGGGAACCCAGGGGTTGGGTACCCGAATCCGGAAGGAGCAATGGACAAGGGGGAGCTCCTCACTTGAAGACTCGGTGCAGCATATTGCCGGTGACAGGTGAGCCTCTTGTCGGAGACGGCCTGGAAGGAAATTCCCCCTCGTGCGGAGACCGTAACCCACATTCAGGAAGGAAAGTGGAGAACCAAATTGTGTCTGGGCCTACTCGCATCCACACCTCCTTTCCTGTTCTGTTAACCAAGGGAGTTCAACTGATTGTGTTCATTCGAGAAGAATAAAGGAGTGTTGAACTTTAATGGTGTGGGGCTCATTTCCTAACAGACATTGTTCAAGGTGACTCTTGGAGGGAGGATCCAGGTGCACAACACTGACCCGAAGGTAATACAAGAACGTTGCTTATACCGCACTGACACATGTGGTGGAAGCCAGGCGTGGTGTCCCCGCTCCCTCCCCATAAGATACCTCTAGACAAAAGAAAGACGAGACGAGAGAAAGAGGGGAGTGAGGAGGCCGCTACACAGGTAACAACAAACTATTAAATGTATAATGCTTTAAACTATAGCACAGCAGGAATGGCCTTCAGGGTAAAAACTCAAAATATGTACTCCCTAAAAACAAGCTTTTTGTTGAAATCTGGCATAGAACTAAAGTAGGAAAAGATGGTTGATGATCTCTAATGACTTGTCCTTCCTTTTATATCAGCATAACTCCCAATAATAATATTATTTTGGATGAATAGTCAAAAGACTTTCAGAACCAGAACCTGAGAGGTCAACAAACTGGACATAACTTTGATCAAATACAATATTGAACTCTTGGTGCTACTCCACAAAGCTTTCAGCCTCGTACACACGGCCGGTTTTCTCATCAAAAAAACGACAAGAAAATTGCTGGCAGAGCTTTCTTGCAGAGAAAACCGGCCGTGTGTACGAGGCTTTCAGGTTTCTTGTCAAGAAAACTGCCCAGAATCTCGACGAGAAAACTAGAGAACCTGCTCTCTATTTTCTCGTTGAGATTCTCGTCGGCCTGTTTCCCGATGAGAAACCCGAGCGTGTGTACGCTTACCTGTCGCCGTGGAAACCCGCGCATGCTTGAAATGACTTGACGCATGTGCGGTAGCTTCCTAGGCATAGGTAGCGTGTAGCAAGTTGGCGGCGGCATCGAATGTGACGAGCGCACGCTCGTCATAGTCGATGACGTCACCGCGTTCGTTCCATTCAAAAGAACAGCGGTTCTTTTGAATCGAGCATGTGTACACTCGGCCGTGACAAGATTCTTGTCAAGAATCTCGTCAGGAAAAACAACGGGTTTTTTCCTGACGAAATTCTCAGCCGTGTGTACGAGGCTTATCTCTTAGCAAAGTCCACATGTAAAGGCTGCATACACAGCACTTAGCTCTCCCTAAGAGTCTTCCCAGTAATCGATTAATGAAGTTCTCCTTGTCTACTCTTTAGATAGGAAGATGCTTTGTAAAACATGGACCTTTGAGTTAGAGAGGACTTAATAGATGCAGACCTTTGTGTTAAGGGGGACCTGGTAGAGGTTTGTAGGTAGAAAAAAAATGGCAACCACCCCAACCTATAAATGGTCTTTCTAGGCCAGAAGACCACACCAGGGCTACGGACACTTATATCTTGTATTTAAATCTGACAATTTGTTATTTCAAAAGGTTGCGCCGACGCTTCACAGAGGACAGAAAATGCAATACTCCAGTGGTGGGCTGCGTTTCTAATACAGAGTACTGACATTAAGACCTTCAGTTATAGACTCCGAGAAGAACGGCCATGGAGGGCCAAGTAATCTGTTGGTGGTGCTTTTATGACTTTGCACTGATAAATACAAAAACTGAAGCCTCGTACACACGGCCGAGATTCTCGTTGAAAAAAACATGTCGTTTTTTTCGACGAGATTCTTGGACAAGAAACTTGTCCCGGCCGAGTGTACACACGCTTGTTTCAAAGAACCCGCGGTTCTTTGAATGGAGCGTACGCGGTGACGTCATCGACTACGACGAGCATGCGCTCGTCACATTCGATGCCGTCGCCGCCATCTTGGTATACCCTACGTATGCCTAGGAAGCTACCGCGCATGCGTCGAATTCATTTCGAACATGCGCGGGCTTCCGGGAGGACAGGTAAGTGTACACACACTCACTTTTCTCGTCGAGAAACATGCCGAGGAGAATCTCGACGAGAAAATAGAGAGCAGGTTCTCTATTTTCTCGTCGAGGTTTCTTGTCGGTTTTCTTGACGAGAAACCCGATAGCCGCGTACACACGACCGATTTACTCGGCAAGACCTCTCTGCCAGCAAGTTTCTTGCTGGTTCTTGCCGAGAAAATCGGTCGTGTGTACGAGGCCTAAGAGTTGAATGCGTTCCATATTCTGTTGTTCAGGATGTTATTATTTTATTTGGAAACGAAGGATCCCATTGTGGCACTATCAAAGTTGCTAAATACTCATGTAGCGCCCTGCTCCTATTGGGTAGGCCCTAGTTGTAAATTTAGTTGTCTGAGCTGTAGTTTAGCTCAGAATAATTGTGTAAATTGCTGGTTTCTGTTCCAGTCCAGCTGTGTTGCGCAATTATTTCCACTCGACTGTGGGTGTCGCTGTCCCCACAGGTCAGGGTCGGAAATGCAGCAGGCTGGATGTATTGGGTACCTCTTGCCCAGAAGCAGCTCAGTGGGATTGGTCTCCCCGCTGTGCATTCTGGGGGAGGGTACTTAAGGGACAGACACCGTTTTCCGGGAGCTCTGACCTGATGGCCTAAGGTGTGCTGTGGCAGTTTCTTGCCTCGGGGCCGGCTGGCCCGAGGCCTCGTTACTGGAAGTAGGCCCAGGAGTTTCTAGGGCCTACTAATCAGGGGTGGTCCTTTGCTGTCTTGCCTGTGGGAAGAAGCAGAGCAATTGAAGAAACCAGGGTAGGACTTTTCCCAGGAGAGGACCGAGCAAAAAGGCTGGTGCCTCGGGAAGAGCCTGGAGACTCAATTGGAGGACGCATCCCTACATATCTACCTCACAGTATTGCCGGGCCAGCTGAAAGAAACTGGTACTGTGTGACTGTACTTAGACTATGTGTATTCTTGAAGTCTGTGGCAGAAACTATTCGTGTTCTACAAGTCCGTGGCAGAGACTTTTGGCCGAGCACCGCACCGGCTGCTAGGTCAGTGAGAGAGACCTATCCGGTGGTTGCTATATCCAGCGTGGAAAGTCTTTGTTCTCTGGATTAGGAAGTACCCGTAATCCGCAAGCAAGGTACCAGAATCTTCCCTAACCCTCCAAATGACATTTTGTTTAATAAAACCATTGGAAAAGAGACTGTGTTGGTGCTGACATCTGTGGGAAACTCTTCAATGGAACCCCTATGACGGATAGGGTGGAATAGACCGGTAACGGCAAAATCCAAAAATATAACCAGCAGCTCCTTTGGGGGTAGTGCTACACTCACTTTAACTGGTTTGAGAAAAAAAATTGCCAGATGCTTGGCCAAAGCTTGTTAGGACCAGAGACATGGTATTAATGATCCACCCAGAATGACATTTCTCCACCATCGCAGCTGAATTTTTATTTATTTTATATTACGGAGAATGCAACAGGAAGAGCTGGTGTTGTGCCGAGAAATGACCCCCGTTGAATAATGCCCACCCTGTACTGCGCAGGCGCAGCGTTTGCGCAGTACGGAGCCGCCGAAAGTCTCCGAACATGAACAGCTGTACACGGCGCCTGAGCAAAGAAGACGACATTCTGCCACACGCTCGTGCACGCTCCAGATGCTCGTGCAACTGTGCAAGGGGCGAGTGTATTATTGATTGAACTCTGCAAGGGGCGGGTGTATTATTGATTGAACTCTGCAAGGGGCGGATGCCTACAGAAAAGATCGTATTGTACGTGTAGTTTATTGAGAAATCCACCCCCAACTTATCAGCTCTGCCCATCATTCTAAAATACGCCCTCTTCTGTAGCCATCATCCGCCCCTTACATGCTTCAATCAATAATACATCCGCCCCTTTGAGAAATCCACCCCCATCGTATCAGCTCTGCCCATCATGATACAATACGGCCTCTTCTGTAGGCATCTGCCCCTTGCAGAGTTCAATCAATAATACACCAGCCCCTTGCAGAGTTGCACGAGCATCGGGAGCGTGCGCGAGCGTGTGGCACAATGACGTCTTCTTTGCGCAGGCGCCGTGTACAGCTGTTCATGTTCGGAGACTTTCAGCGGCTCCGTAGTGCTCCGTACCACGCAAGCGCTGCGCTTGCGCAGTACAGGGCGAAAATTATTCGACGGGGGGGTCATTTCTCATCAGATATAGGAAAAGAACCACATAGAGGAGAAATAAGGAACACTGGAACACACAAAGGGTAAGAACAGTTGAAACTCCAAGATGGATCAGAAAAATGCCAGGAAGTATGGCATATACCACCACTAGAGACCCCAAGAGCCTGTAGATTACTTAGCCCACCAAACCCCATAATAGAAATATAATTTTAGGAAGGGCGACCTCTAATTTTTTTAATGATAGGTGATGGCCTGTAAGATCTCACCTCTGCAGGATAATCTTGATCATTGATGTGGTGCTCAGAGCCTCCTGGGTGCTCCTCGTTTCCCCAGTGCAAATGGAGTTGTACAGCAGTCAAATTGTTCGAAAGGCCGCGGAGGCGCATCAAGGACGGCAGGGCGAGCTTAACTGAGAAAAAATAAAAATAAAATTACATCAGAGACAAACCATGTAATCTCTAAAGACGAAGTCTAGAGATATTTCAGAACTCAAAGCATGGGGTCAAGGGACTAAAATCTTTATACTACTATCTTAAAGCTGAACTCCAGGGATGAGATTTTTTTGCATACTTACATTGGGCCAGCTTGGCACAATGTAAGTATGCACATGTGATACATGTACTAAAAAAATATTTTGAACTGCGGAATGGATTCTTCAGCAAAATACAGTATGTAGTGGTGCAGCTGCTATCTATGCTATATGCAAACACTGTTCAGAGCTAGTAAATGTTTAGATAGCGCTATCACCCAAAACAGCCGCACTTCCTGGCTTCGAGCAGGGATCCGTCATGCGTGGTGAGGTCACGTCCAAAAGCCCGCCCTACGTGTTTTGTCTGCGGTCGCCTTCAATTTATTTATACTTTATTTAATTTGCACTTTTAAGCACGTAACACTTTACTGGATTATAAAATTGTATGTATGTTTTATTAATTTTTTCATTCTTTGGTTGAATTCATATTGTATATCACTGATTAATTATTATTTATTGTAATTTATTTTTTGCATGTTTATGGGTGATAGCACTGTCTTAACATTTATTAGCTATGTGCAATACTTGATTTGCCTCTGTGGCAGTTGTAAATAGAAAAAAGGAAAACTGCGCTAATGAATAAAATTAAAATTAAAAAAGGCAGCAATAATGGTGGTATAAACACAGAAGGACTCAAATAAAAAAGATTGCGCCAAGAAAATAAAAGAAAAGAAAAAATAAAATAAAATTGAATTTTTTTTTATAGTAAAATAAAAAGGTGTACAGGGGCGGAGTTGTGTCAAGCAATCACACCAAAAACACTAAACAGCACCAACACTGGCTAGAACTCAGATGATGAGTCCCAAACAAAAAGGATAGCACCTTCCAGATATAGTCATATTATGAAAAACAGGTGAGAGTATAAATCATGTAGGTCATAAGAAATAATCACATATATGAGACCATTACCTTATTACTTATCCTATACAATTAATTGAATAAGAGCAAACAATTATCCCACACCAATACACTAATTATAAAAATGTATAAATGAATGTTGGTGAAAAAGTCCAAAGGCTGGTTGTGGAATTTAAATGAACTTGATGTTAGCCTTTAAACAAATCACAAGGGAGATGTGACAGTTTATGTGCCGTGAGTCTCAAATCCAACTTGTCAGTCTCCAAAATTACTAGAAGGCATATGTAGAAAGCCAACACCACCGCGTGATAATCAGACCAACAGTGCCCTCCACCACACGAATTGGCGGCTTACCAGAAATAAGCCCCCGATATGCAGTCAGCTGTGACCCAGCTGTGGCCTTTGATTTGAATGAGTGGACTGGGAAACTCCAAATGCACACCCCGTCTCTTTCCCCCGTTCATGTGACAACGACCCCGGAACAGGTACAGAGGCAGGAGTCCAGGGATGGATGCAGGGTTCAGGAACACAGGACACAAGGTACAAGATAACAGGTCACAAGGTTCAGGTTCAGGAATACAGGTCTGGGTTCCAAGACAATACCAGAGTTGTAAATCACTGTAGTAGCCCAAGCTACTACAGTGGTGGCCATTGTCTTCCAGGTATGGTGCTGAGTGGCCACCCTTTTGCACTGTAACCACAGGGGATTAGTCGCTCGGCGCAATGTGTATCATAAAAACTACCATGTTTTTTCCATAATATGCAGTATTTGTTTTTTTTTGTACCTCAGTGCTGCTGAGTTAGCAGGGCCACATGTGACATGGTGACAACACAGGAGTACTTTTAAGAAACAGTTGTCACCTCCTAACAGGTTGCAGATACACAAATATTGAAGGCCTCTTTTGTTTAGATCTACTTTAACTCTCCCATACATCCAGAAGTGCCAATTAGTTCTACTTACATCTAGGAGTGCCAATCCGAGTCCACCCTTACGTTCATGAGTGACCAACAGACTCTGTGTCACCATGTCGAACACTGTGTAGATAAAGTGGGCAGGTTTTCCCTCACACTCTGTTCTGTGAGATTAAGGGGTATTGCCTCAAACTAGTATAATGTGTAGGGATAGGTACCATGATCCTATAATTAAGTAATGAAAGGGAGGGGAGATTTGTCAAGGGCTACTTGTAGCTTGTATTTCTTCATAGGATGTTCTTGGTTGACTCCTCCTGAAGAAGCGGCATTGGCCGCGAAACTTGTTGAGGACGACGTCTATACCTACATCACTGCGCCTCTACACACCTGTGGGGGCTTCTAATTGCTTTTAAATGTTAACTTCATGTAAAATTTTTGCAACAATCACCAACCTGTTATTGTTGTAGTCAAAGGAAGTGGGCAGAAATCAGCAAGATATTAATCCTAATCAATATGGCACCAACATCCCTGACATTTAAGAATAATTTATGTACAGGATATGGGACTTTAAGGGGGCAATGTATGAAAATTCACTCAGACAGAGTAAGAAAAATAGAATATATTTATTTATAACAAAGTTCTAAAAGTAATGAGTACAGTTAATTCAAAGTCATAGGTGTACACCAGGGATATGCAATTAGCGGACCTCCAGCTGTTGCCAAACTACAAGTCCCATGAGGCATAGCGAGACTCTGACAGCAGCAAGCATGACACCCAGAGGCAGAGGCATGATGGGACTTGTAGTTTGGCAACAGCTGGAGGTCCGCTAATTGCATATCCATGGTGTACACCTACTACCTATAAAGTGACTGTTTTCTTTATATATACACCAAAAGTTAAGTGACTTGTGTACCATCACATACAATGAAAGTGCCTTTGCGTCCAAATCCTGAAGAAGCCTAACAGGCGAAACTGTTGAAATAATGGACGCCACACCAATACAGTGGGGAGAACAAGTATTTGATACACTGCCGATTCTGCAGGTTTTCCTACTTACAAAGCATGTAGAGGTCTGTAATTTTTATCATAGGTACTCTTCAACTGCGACAGGCGGAATCTAAAACAAAAATCGAGAAAATCACATTGTATGATTCTTAAATAATTAATTTGCATTTTATTGCATGACATAAGTATTTGATCGCCTACCAACCAGTAAGAATTCCGGCTCTCACAGACCTGTTATTTTTTCTTTATGAAGCCCTCCTGTTCTCCACTCATTACCTGTATAAACTGCTTCTGTTTTTAACTCATTACCTGTATAAAAGACACCTGTCCACACACTCAATCAAACAGACTCCAACCTCTCCACAATGGCCAAGACCAGAGAGCTGTGTAAGGACATCAGGGATAGAATTGTAGACCTGCACAAGGCTGGGATGGGCTACAGGACAATAGACAAGCAGCTTGGTGAGAAGGCAACAACTGTTGGCGCAATTATTAGAAAATGGAAGAAGTTCAAGATGACGGTCAATCTCCCTCGGTCTGGGGCTCCATGTAAGATCTCACCTCGTGGGGCATCAATGATCATGAGGAAGGTGAGGGATCAGCCCAGAACTACACGGCAGGACCTGGTCAATGACCTGAAGAGAGCTTCGGACCACAGGTTCAAAGAAAACCATTAGTAACACACTACGCCGTCATGGATTCAAATCCTGCAGTGCACGCAAGGTCCCCCTGCTCAAGCCAGCGCATGTCCAGGCCCGTCTGAAGTTTGCCAGTGACCATCTGGATGATCCAGAGGAGGAATGGGAGAAGGTCATGTGGTCTGATGAGACAAAAATAGAGCTTTTTGGTCTAAACTCCACTCGCCGTGTTTGGAGGAAGAAGGATGAGTATAACCCCAAGAACACCATCCCCACCGTGAAGCATGGAGGTGGAAACATCATTCTTTGGGGATGCTTTTCTGAAAAGGGGACAGACGACACCGTATTGAGGGGAGGATGGATGAGGCCATGTATCACAAGATCTTGGCCAAAAACCTCCTTCCCTCAATAAGAGCATTGAAGATGGGTCGTGGCTGGGTCTTCCAGCATGACAACAACCCGAAACACACAGCCAGGGCAACTAAGGAGTGGCTCCGTAAGAAGCATCTCAAGGTCCTGGAGTGGCCTAGCCAGTCTCCAGACCTGAACCCAATAGAAAATCTTTGGAAGGAGCTGAAAGTCCGTATTGCCCAGAGACAGCCCCGAAATCTGAAGGATCTGGAGAAGGTCTGTATGGAGGAGTGGGCCAAAATCCCTGCTGTAGTGTGTGCAAATCTGGTCAAGAACTACAGGAAACGTCTGATCTCTGTAATTGCAAACAAAGGTTTCTGTACCAAATATTAAGTTCAGCTTTTCTGATGTATCAAATACTTATGTCATGCAATAAAATGCAAATTAATTACTTAAAAATCATACAATGTGATCTTCTGGATTTTTGTTTTAGATTCCGTCTCTCACAGTTGAAGAGTACATATGATAAAGATTACCGACCTCCACATGCTTTGTAAGTAGGAAAACCTGCAAAATCGTCAGTGTATCAAATACTTGTTCTCCCCACTGTATGAAAATGTGTATAGTATCTCACAGTCACTTTATAGGTAGTAGGTGTACACCTATGACTTTGAATTAACTGTACTCATTACTTTTAGAACTTTGTTATAAATAAAAAAAAAAAAAAATTTCTTACTCTGTCTGAGTGAATTTTCATACATTGCCCCCTTAAAGTCCCATATCCTGTACATAAATTATTCTGTTATTGTTGTAATTTATGTATATATGTGTCTGTATATTATGTAATAAATGCTATTTTTATAATTCCCCTGCTTTATATCTGGGTACCGAGGTAGTCTTCTTAACCATCACTGGCGATTGACGGTAACATTTGGAGTAGCCCTTGACAAATCTCCCCTCCCTTTCATTTTCAACACTCTGTACTGTATCACAAGTAGGCCCTTCAAATTCATACTTGCCTTGTCATCACCAAAATTTCTGGGCAAAACTGGGCTGAGCTCCTAGATTCCAGCCCCAAAAAACAAAAAGTGTCAAGACGCTCCCGAAACCAACCTATCTGGAGAGGTTCCCCATTGGGTGGAGCTGAACCACCTCTTCTAGTTATGTTGGGAAGGACCCGAAAAAGAGAGAAACTTCTACTCCTAGCCCTAGCCTTACGTTATCGACCTCTTCAGAGTTTATTTGTTGCATTCCAGTAGACCAGACTGGATTTAGGATGAAGAACGGGATTGTCTGGAAACTTCTTCCTACGTGAATTACATATCCTCAGCAAGCCAAGTTCCTGTGTTATTAGTGCCAATTATTACAAAGCCTCTGAGTGAGAGAGGCAAGGAAGATATCTTCAGATAACATGACCACACTGGAGACCGGATACCTGGTAACCCTTTCATCTCTTGTTTGGTCTCCCATAAAGACTCCCTTTGACACATGCTGGTGTCCATGGGCGTCCGATTAACTTTTTCCGGGGGGGGGGGGCATCATTTTAAGGTCATCCATGCTCGATCCGAGTTACTACTATGACCAGTGCAGGACATTAAATCATGAGTATGATGAGTTACTATGACCAGTGCAGGACATTAATACATGAGTATGATGAGTTACTATGACCAGTGCAGGACATTAATACATGAGTATGATGAGTTACTATGACCAGTGCAGGACATTAATACATGAGTATGATGAGTTACTATGACCAGTGCAGCACATTAATACATGAGTTACTACTATGACCACTAACCGGCTGTGATTTTTTTTATATGCAGCATGGCGGTAGGGGGGAGGGGGGTAAATGTCCTGCACTGGTCAGTGCAGGACATTTACCCCCCTCTCCCCCCGCCGCCATGCTGCATACTAATGTAGCGGCCCCCACTCTCTCCTCTCTAATCTTCTTTCTCTGGCTTTTGTCTAGGGGTACTCTGAAGGAGAGAGTGCGGGGTGACCACGCCAAGTCCCCCTGCAGAGTATGTGCAGTGAGAGACAATCCTCTTTTACCTTCGGGTCAGTGTCCTGCATCTGGAGACCTCCTCCTGGTTTTCTCGAACAGTGTCTGCCAGTAAATGAGCCCCACACCACTAAAGTCCAACACTCCTTTATTCTTCCGATAACAGAGTAATGCACAGACAGTTGGACTCCCTCAACGAACAGAACAGACAGGGGGGGTGTGGATGCGAGTAGGCCCAGGCACAATGAACTCTTCACTTCCCTCCCTGAAAGTGGGTTGCGGTCTCCGAGCGAGGGGGAATTTCCTTCCAGGCGGTCTCCGATGAGAGGCCCACCTGTCACCGGCAATATGCTGCACCAGGACTTCAAGCAAGTATCTCCCACTGGTCCATTACGCCCTCCGGATTCGGGTACCCACTCCCGGGGCCCCCTAGGATCTCCTTCCCTCGCGGAACTCAGTGTTGGGCACTGAGCTCTAGACCTCCATCCGAGTACCTCACCCCAGGCTAAAGGTGCCTGGGATGGAACACGACCTCCAAACGTCCTCTAGGCCTAGGCCACCTAGAGGACCGACACGAACCACCGTCCACAGGCTGAAGGTGCCTGGGACTCGACCCCGTGACAAAGATGACCGGCCTCTTTATACCCTCTCCCAGCAAGCACGGCGGGTTCCCCGCCCCACCATACCGCTGCCGAGGGAGGACAAAAAAGGGAGCAGGCACACAGCAATGGTTCAACCCCAGCCCAAGGCGACAGCGCCACCCGCTGGGCTGCAGGGAACTGCACATCACTGGTGTCTCTGCCAGTTTTAAATACACAGAAAAGTGTATACCCGCTACACAAAAAAAATCAGTCAGTCAGTCACAGTTAAAGTGGAAGTAAACCCGTTTTTTTTTTGTTTGTTTTTTAAAAACCCCACCTGCAAGACAAAGCCATAATGAGCTAGTATGACTAGCATACTAGCTCATTATGCATAACTTAGCTTAGATCGGGGCCCCCGAAGCCGCGCTCGTCTCCCCCTCCAGCCGCAGCCATCTCTCCACAGATACCCGGAAGGTTACTTCCGGGTATCGCCGCTCCGACCAATCACAGCGCCGCTGCGGCGCTGTGATTGGCCGGAGCGCGAAGACGTCACGCCGGATTTGTGAATGGAGGTTAACCCTGTGAATGCACAGTTGTCTACGGCGCGCATTCAACGTTGTAAAACTTTTTGGCAAATATCTTCTCCTAAACCGTGTAGGTTTAGGAGATATTTCTTGTACCTACAGGTAAGCCTTAATCTAGGCTTACCTGTAGGTGCAAGTTGTAATGGAGGGTTTACAACCACTTTAATAATCTTCAGACTACATTCCATCAGCTTAATTTAGTTAGTGCTTTCGTACTTGCGAATAGATAGTGACAGACAGTCACTGCCTGACACTACTGACTGTGGTGCTGCTGTGCCTGTGCTGTCTAAAATTCAAGATGTTGGTTCCTCCTCTGCGGTGCTGGCTCCTCTGGGTGGAGCAGGCAGCTCTCTACGCTCCTCCCATGATCCCCTCCCGCCTCCGGCCGTGAGTGACGTCACACCGCCGCGGCTGAATGGTGTGTCGTCACACTTACGTTGCCCCCCCTTGCCCTATGGAGTGGACGCCCATGCTGGTGTCCACTCTCTTCTAGAACCTGCAAGTTTTGGGAGTGGCTTGTAAAACATTTCAAGCAGATGGCTACCTGGCATAGCTGAGGCTTCTATCCGGTGGCACCGAGCCTCTGTTTCGTGTGATCAAGTGACCAAACTAACAAAGTAGGGTGGAGAGAGTTACCGCTCAGATGTGGCTGGTGACTCATTCACAAGATCCAGAGCTGTGGGTGCAGGCAATGCATATGACAATGCAAAAAATCTGAGGAAAACGCTTGGACAGCCGCACTCCAAAAAAGGTTCTTTTATTAAAAAAAAAAAAAGCACAAATAACATGCCACAGCAAAAAAACAGCAAGTATGAGCTGACGTTTCGCACTGCGATTCAGTGCTTAATCATAGCTATGATTAAGCACTGAATCGCAGTGCGAAACGTCAGCTCATACTTGCTATGATTAAGCACTGAATCGCAGTGCGAAACGTCAGCTCATACTTGCTGTTTTTTTGCTGTGGCATGTTATTTGTGCTTTTGTTTTAAATAAAATAACCTTTTTTGGAGTGCGGCTGTCCAAGCGTTTTCCTCTGATTTTTTGCATTAACAAAGTAGGGTGACACACTTGTGTTCTGGCTATGGCCATCCTTGGGCAGCACAATCTGTAGCTTTGCAGTGATCGTGCACAGCAAAAACTTAAAGCGGAGTTCCACCCAAGAGTGGAACTTCCGCTTAAACCACTCCTCGCCCCCCTACATGCCACATTTGGCATGTAATTTTTTATTTTTTTGGGGGGGGGGGGTGGGGGCTTCAGTAGGAGTGGGACTTCCTGTCCCACTTCCTCCTTCCGCCCAGGGACCGCTTAGGCGACACGTCATATCGCCTAAGGTGGGCCCCTCCCTGTAGGCGATCACCTGGGACACGTGACAGGCCCCAGGCGATCGCCTGTCACTCCGTGAAGCCGAAAGAGGTCACGGCCGGGTGCCCACAGTAGGAATGGAGGCGCCGGCGGAGAAGGGGGGGAGAGGAGTTCGGCAGTGTCACTGGACAGTGGAACAGGTAAGTGTCTGTTTATTAAAAGTCAGCAGCTAAACTTTTTGTAGCTGCTGACTTTAATAAACATTACAAAAGGCCGGAACTCCCCTTTAAAAAGAAGAACTATACTATCAGTGAAGTGCGTATTGAGAGGCCAAGAAAAGCTCTGTGATCATCTAGGGACGGGGACCCAGTCATAGTTTCAACCTCTGTAATCCTTCTCCACATCCCGCTTGGTGAGAGAACTTATGGTGGTCAAGGAAAGAAGGTGAGGGTGCTGCAGCCTCTCGCCTCTTGACTGGCTACAAAGTTACAATGTACAGTGGGAATAATCACTTGGGGAAGGAGACTAAGAAAATGTTTCCTCCTGCCTGCAGCAGACTGATGTAATCATCTCAGCATAGTCACTAGACTTGAAATCCAAGATGGTTTTTAATCATAAAAAAATAAGATTTTCTGAGAAAAATTATACTGTTGCTGTATACTGTGATGTCAGGAATGTATTCCTGCAAGCTTGTAATGTTAATGATAGGTTCATTTTAAAGTTGAGTTCCACCCTAAAAAAAAAGAAAAGAAAAAAAACAAAACACACCAAAATCCTGCAAAAAAATAATAATTGAAAAACATTTTTTTTTTACTTACCAGAAATTGCGGTTGCTATGCGGATGTTCCTAATCTGCCTCTTCCTAGTCCGCGGCTGGTCTTCTTCCGCCGTCCTCCTTGCCTTGTCTTCTGGTGAATGGGGCGCGCTGCCTTCTGGGAACTGTGAGCAGCCGCCCATTCACAAAGCGCCGCGAGACTCGCGCATGTGCAGTAGAAAACGGGCAGTGAAGCTGCAAGGCTCCACTGCCTGTTTCCCTTATTGAGGATGGCGGCGCCGGGTCCTGCCAGGATCGAGGGATCGGCCTTGGGGGGGGGGCTGACATCGCGGGTGAGTAGGACAGGTAAGTGTCCTTATTAAAAGTCAGCAGCTACAGTGTTTGTAGCTGCTGACTTTAAAAAAAAAAAAAATCGCGGGTGGAACCCCGCTTTAAGCGCTGCTTCTAGTCACTCTTAATTCCAACTGCCTTTTTTTGCTGAAACTTAAAAAAAAGTTAAGCCACACGAACGGATTTTCATCGGACAAAAGTGTAGGACTTTTGTCCGAAGGGCGTTGGCCAGGAACTTGTATTGCATACAAACGGCAAAGAATTGTTGGCCTACAAACACAAAACTATGTGGTTTTTCAGCTCTTTAGCGCCACCCTTTGGGCAACTTCTGCTAATGTTGTCTTATGGTTAGCATTGTTTCTGATCATGCGTGTTTGTACTTTGGAGTTTTGTCCGATGGACTTGTGTACACACGACAACACACATTTGTTGTCGGAAAATTTTAAAGCCTGCTATCCCACATTTGTTTGGCGGAAAATCCGACAACAATTGTCCGATGGAGCATACGATTTTCCGACAACAGCCTGCCATCACACAATTCCCGTTGGAAAATCCGATCATGTGTACGAGGCTAAACTCTGATTGGTTCCTGTGATAATAAGTTCTGCTTGTTACTGTCTGCATTTTTCTGAAAGCCTTCCCAGGATTTTACAAATATACAGAGGAAGTAACAAGCTTATCGGGTTTATTAATTTTTTCTGACCTATTCACTTTGGGACAGAGAGAGACCTATTGTGCTTTGGACCAATTACAAAGAAAACAGAAGCAGAAGAATTCACTGGGAGTGAAGGAGAAAGAGTGCTTGGACCTGCAGCCGTTACTTCCAAATCTATCAGTGTCTCGATTTATGGTATAGAGCCGCAGTCCAGAGGTTTTGGAACTACATTTCCCATGATGCTCAACTCCACTGTGGAGTGCATGGGAATCATGGGAAATGTAGTTCCAAAACATCTGGGGTGCCAAGGTTTGCCATCACTGGTATAGAGCATTGGTGCTCAACCTGTGGCCCTCCAGCTGTTGCGGACCTACAAGTCCCATCATGCCTTTACCTTTGGGAGTCATGCTTGGAACTGTCAGCCTTGCAATGCCTCATGGGACTTGTAGTTTTGCAAACAGCTGGAGGGCCACAGGTTGAGCATTTGTCTCAAAACTGAGGCCCTTTGCTTGCATTTATCCAGGCTTTGGGGCACTATTTTCATCCACTGATACCAACAATGGGACGTAATACCCCCCCACTGACAGCAAAGATGGGGCATAATTCCTCCCAATGACACCAATGATGGAGCACAATTCCTCCCACTGACACCAATGATGGGGCACTATTCCTTCCACTGGCATCAAAGATGGAGCATAATTCCTCCCAAGAACACCAACAATGGGGCCAATGACACCAATGATGGAGCTCTATTCCTCCCACTGACACCAGTGATGGGTCACTATTCCTCCCACTGACACCAGTGATGGGGCATTGTATATTCCCACTGACGTCAGGGTCTTTTCTACTCCCAATCACCACAGTCTGGCCCTCCTTGAGTCTGAAGGACAGTAAACTGGCCCTTTGTTTAGAAAGTTTGATTACCCCAGGTATAGGTCTCAAAACTGAGACCCCCTTCGCTTGCTTTTATCCAGGCTTTGGGGCACTATTTTCATCCACTGATACCAACAATGGGACGTAATACCCCCCCCCCACTGACACCAAAGATGGGGCACAATTCCTCCCAAGGACACCAACAATGGGGCCCTATGACACCAATGATGGAGCACAATTACTCCCACTGACACCAATGATGGGGCACTATTCCTTCCAATGACACCAATGATGGAGCTCAATTCCTCCCACTGACACCAGTGATGGGGCACTATTCCTCCCACTGACACCAGTGATGGGGCATTGTATATTTCTACTGATGTCAGGGTCTTTTCCACTCCCAATTACCACAGTCCGGCCCTCCTTGAGTCTGAAGGACAGTAAACTGGCCCTTTGTTTAGAAAGTTTGATTACCCCAGGTATAGAGTAATAGACAAAGGGTTTGCACTGCACTTTGCATGTTCACGATTTGTGAACCAGGCAAACTAAATGGACAGATTTAGCCCGTTTAACCACACGTACCCATGGCTGGTACTGCAGCATTACTACCACCACTAACTGACAGCTTCTCTCAGTGCCAACTGCGCTCCAGCAACCAAAGATGCTGTTTTGGCCGGCTGCCTGCATCCTAGCAACCAATTATAATGGTTGCTGGGTCACTGGCAACCACACAGTCATTGGTGGTCCATGGTAAAAATGAAAAAATGAAAAAAAAAAAGTGAAGGGTTCCCCCGTAAAAATACATACCAGTCCCTTACCCTAAAGCAGGGTCTGCTACAGATTTTAAGGGAGTGGCAAAGAAATGAGGGGCAGTAAGTGTGCACCCCTCCTCCTGAACCACACCAGGCCACAAGAAGAGGAGGATACCTTTTGCTAGGGAGGCCCCTGGTAAAGTACTGTGTGCCCATGCTGATGAAGACCAGGGCCTCTTCCCCACAGCCCTGGCCGGTGGTGGTTGTTGTCTGCAGCAGGGGAATTACCGTACTGGAATCTGGAAGCCCCCATCAAAATAAGGGGTCCTCTGATAGCCAGCCATCCCTACTACTACTACCAGCAATACCATTACCTAGACAAATGAGAACCTTCACAGACATATATGATCTGTATGTGGTTGTTCCCCGCAGTAGGCTCGATGCTGTAGGAGCAGCTGAGTGCCATTTTGGTGGTCCTGCCATGCCACCAGCGCCCGGCCGGATAGCCTGTGTACCATGGTCCCAAGACTGAAAATCATGTGAAAGAATATCACAGCCGTTGTTCCTTAGGCTTGCAGTTCCTCCATGCAGGTGTTGTATACATTAAATGAACCCCCTTATAAGAGGCCCCTCGCAGCCTTTATTGCCCCTCTCTTATTCATCCAGTCACGGCCCCCCCCCCCCCATCGCCTTTGTTTGCCTCTTTCCACATCACCAGCTTCTGTCACAATTCTTCCTCCTCCTCTCTTATCAGTCTTTTCACACCACTATACTCAGTTCTATTTAGTTATTCTGTGCCACAGTGTCACCCCACCACCACATTCCGCCCCCACGCTTATTTTATTCAGCCATTCACTATTGCCGTGCTGCCCCCCCCCCAACCTAACGCGCCCCTCCCTGTTCTTTTTTCTGCTGTCCCCATGGCAGCATCTCCTGACCAAGCTTCTTGTTTGCCCTGCCAACAGATCTTTCATCCTCGCCGCCAGTGCCAGGAACAAGCAATAGCTTCTTCCATCCCCGCAGATCTTCCCTCCGACATACCCTGATGACTTTGCCGTGACCCCCTCCCACCCTATCCAGACAGAGGTGGCACAAACAAGACGTGACCTTCTCCACGCTGGACCTGATACCTTGGCAGTGACCACCTGTTTGCTCCACACACCTATTTTTATCCGAGCCTTCTACAGAATTGTTTGCAGTAAGGGACCTTTTCCTTAAATGTCTTCAAGTTTTATAAATTTAAAGTGGGCCTTCCCCCAGGTCAGTCTGTCCTCCAGTATAATCCCTCTTTGGTTAGTCTGTCCCCCAGTACATCCCCTCAGGTCCATCTGTCCCCCAGTATAATCTCTCCCAGGTCAGTCTGTCCCCCCAGTATAATCTCTCCCAGGTCAGTCTGTCCCCCCAGTATAATCTCTCCCAGGTCAGTCTGTCCCCCCAGTATAATCTCTCCCAGGTCAGTCTGTCCCCCAGTATAATCTCTCCCAGGTCAGTCTGTCCCCCAGTATAAATCTCTCCCAGGTCAGTCTGTCCCCCAGTATAAATCTCTCCCAGGTCAGTCTGTCCCCCAGTATAATCTCTCCCAGGTCAGTCTGTCCCCCAGTATAATCTCTCCCAGGTCAGTCTGTCCCCCAGTATAATCTCTCCCAGGTCAGTCTGTCCCCCAGTATAATCTCTCCCAGGTCAGTCTGTCCCCCAGTATAATCTCTCCCAGGTCAGTCTGTCCCCCAGTATAATCTCTCCCAGGTCAGTCTGTCCCCCAGTATAATCTCTACCAGGTCAGTCTGTCCCCCAGTATAATCTCTCCCAGGTCAGTCTGTCCCCCAGTATAATCTCTCCCAGGTCAGTCTGTCCCCCAGTATAATCTCTCCCAGGTCAGTCTGTCCCCCAGTATAATCTCTCCCAGGTCAGTCTGTCCCCCAGTATAACCTCTCCCAGGTCAGTCTGTCCCCCAGTATAATCTCCCCCTGGTCAGTCTGTCCCCCAGTATAATCTCCCTCTGGTCAGTCTGTCCCCCAGTATAATCTCCCCCTGGTCAGTCTGTCCCCCAGTATAATCTCTCCCTGGTCAGTCTGTCCCCCAGTATAATCTCTCCCTGGTCAGTCTGTCCCCCAGTATAATCCCCCCAGGCCAGTCTGTCCCCCAGTATAATCTCTCCCAGGTCAGTCTGTCCCCCAGTATAATCTCCCCCTGGTCAGTCTGTCCCCCAGTATAATCTCCCCCTGGTCAGTCTGTCCCCCAGTATAATCTCCCCCTGGTCAGTCTGTCCCCCAGTATAATCTCCCCCTGGTCAGTCTGTCCCCCAGTATAATCTCCCCCTGGTCAGTCTGTCCCCCAGTATAATCTCCCCCTGGTCAGTCTGTCCCCCAGTATAATCTCCCCCTGGTCAGTCTGTCCCCCAGTATAATCTCTCCCTGGTCAGTCTGTCCCCCAGTATAATCTCTCCCTGGTCAGTCTGTCCCCCAGTATAATCCCCCCAGGCCAGTCTATCCCCCAGTATAATCTCTCCCAGGTCAGTCTGTCCCCCAGTATAATCTCTGCCAGGTCAGTCTGTCCCCCAGTATAATCTCTCCCAGGTCAGTCTGTCCCCCAGTATAATCTCTCCCAGGTCAGTCTGTCCCCCAGTATAATCTCTCTCTGGTCAATCTGTCCCCCAGTATAATCTCTCCCTGGTCAGTCTGTCCCCCAGTATAATCTCCCCAGGCCAGTCTGTACCCCAGTTAAAGCGTCTCCCCCCACCAATATAATTAAAACCACTGGTAGCTGACAGGAGGGGAAAAGGGGGATAGGAGGACTGGTGCTGCAGGGCTGCCACTGATGTGTCTGGGTTTTTAGATGGACCGAAACCCGGACACAGGATCCAAAACCTGAACCCCAGGCAGGTGGCAACCCTACTCACACAGTCTGATGCTCCCTGGGATAGGCCCAATCTCTGGCCTAGCAGCCCAGGTGAGACGACACCCATCCACCCAGATGACGGTCTGGGTGGCACAGAAAAACCTGGATCACCTGACCCGAATATATAGGCTCTCCCAGCAGGCCAAGGGATTCAACGAAATCCGTGCCCTTTGGCAGAGATACCCCATATACCCATAAACTGACCTTGAGTCGTCCTTCTCAATCTAATACCTCCAAGTGCCCGGCCAACTGGTGGTAGAAGAGGAAAGTACAACCAGGTCAAACTTCGGGAGAAGTCAATGGATCCCTAATTAACTACAGTAACTACTCCTGACAAGGGATTTGGCAAGGAGATTCCTGACTAAACACTAATGCGCTACATGCATTAGGATAGTGTTACTCTCCAATGTCCATTGCTGCCAGGGATGATAGCGTCCTGACAGACAAGACAAGACTCACAATGGGAGAACACAGGAAGAGGGTGTAGGCCATTTATTTCTGCTGACCGTGTATTCAAAGGATCAAAAAGGGCCACACTAAGGCTCATAATATGAAGATACTCATACCTACTACATGTCCCTGTGCTTATCCCGCTGTATCCCGCTTATCTTGACTTGTGACCAACTAGTGTGAGGGGGGCCTCTGTGAGATACTTTGTTTTTGGCCTTTGGGGGCAGTGGTCTCCATTGACGCCATCTATTGCAGTGATCCTTGTGATTCCTGCTTGCATAGCTCACGAACATTGCACCATTCTCTTATTTACCTTTTGACAAACATTTGAATATATATTCTCCTATCCAATACCCCTGACTAAGGGGTTGAACCTGAAACGCGTTGGGTACCAAAGTGTTTTATTTTAATTTTTTCCGGACATTGGAGAGTAACACTATCCCAATACATTTTTGTATGCTTGCAATGAACTCACCATGTGTTCTTTTTGGTTTTGTTTTGTTGTGTCTTGGTTTTATTTGATCATCACATGTGTGATTGATCCATTTTAAATGTATCAATAAACTTTCTTTTATCATATATTAGTGGTCTTCTTTCTATACAATAGGGATGTGGCAACTATCTACCACTCTCTGACATGGTGAAAGCATCTTTATGAAAAAAAAAAAAAAAAGGATGACATATTGAGCACTCAGTGTGCACGTGGGATCTTCCTTTCAATTGAGAGGTGCCAATTAAATTTGCGAAAGTCCACTATAAGTAGACCAGTGAGGAATATAAATATAAGTCTTGCAAAGAAGTGGGGATGCCCAATGAAATCATTGACCAAACATGGCCGTGCGGCCATGTCAGGACACTGACCCAACATGGCCGTGCGGCCATGTCAGGACACTGACCCAACATGGCCGTGCGGCCATGTCAGGACACTGACCCAACATGGCCGTGCGGCCATGTCAGGACACTGACCCAACATGGCCGTGCGGCCATGTCAGGACACTGACCCAACATGGCCGTGCGGCCATGTCAGGACACTGACCCAACATGGCCGTGCGGCCATGTCAGGACACTGACCCAACATGGCCGTGCGGCCATGTCAGGACACTGACCCAACATGGCCATGTCAGGACACTGACCCAACATGGCCATGCGGCCATGTCAGGACACTGACCATGCGGCCATGTCAGGACACTGGCCATGCGGCCATGTCAGGACATTGGGCCAACATGGCCACGCGGCCATGTCAGGACATTGGGCCAACATGGCCACGTGGCCATGTCAGGACATTGGGCCAACATGGCCACGTGGCCATGTCAGGACATTGGGCCAACATGGCCACGTGGCCATGTCAGGACATTGGGCCAACATGGCCACGTGGCCACGTCAGGACATTGGGCCAACATGGCCACGTGGCCACGTCAGGACATTGGGCCAACATGGCCACGTCAGGACATTGGGCCAACATGGCCACGTCAGGACATTGGGCCAACATGGCCACGTCAGGACATTGGGCCAACATGGCCACGTCAGGACATTGGGCCAACATGGCCACGTGGCCATGTCAGGACATTGGGCCAACATGGCCACGTGGCCATGTCAGGACATTGGGCCAACATGGCCACGTGGCCATGTCAGGACATTGGGCCAACATGGCCACGTGGCCATGTCAGGACATTGGGCCAACATGGCCACGTGGCCATGTCAGGACATTGGGCCAACATGGCCACGTGGCCATGTCAGGACATTGGGCCAACATGGCCACGTGGCCATGTCAGGACATTGGGCCAACATGGCCACGTGGCCATGTCAGGACATTGGGCCAACATGGCCACGTGGCCATGTCAGGACATTGGGCCAACATGGCCACGTGGCCATGTCAGGACATTGGGCCAACATGGCCACGTGGCCATGTCAGGACATTGGGCCAACATGGCCACGTGGCCATGTCAGGACATTGGGCCAACATGGCCACGTGGCCATGTCAGGACATTGGGCCAACATGGCCACGTGGCCATGTCAGGACATTGGGCCAACATGGCCACGTGGCCATGTCAGGACATTGGGCCAACATGGCCACGTGGCCATGTCAGGACATTGGGCCAACATGGCCACGTGGCCATGTCAGGACATTGGGCCAACATGGCCACGTGGCCATGTCAGGACATTGGGCCAACATGGCCACGTGGCCATGTCAGGACATTGGGCCAACATGGCCACGTGGCCATGTCAGGACATTGGGCCAACATGGCCACGTGGCCATGTCAGGACATTGGGCCAACATGGCCACGTGGCCATGTCAGGACATTGGGCCAACATGGCCACGTGGCCATGTCAGGACATTGGGCCAACATGGCCACGTGGCCATGTCAGGACATTGGGCCAACATGGCCACGTGGCCATGTCAGGACATTGGGCCAACATGGCCATGTCAGGACATTGGGCCAACATGGCCACGTGGCCATGTCAGGACATTGGGCCAACATGGCCACGTGGCCATGTCAGGACATTGGGCCAACATGGCCACGTGGCCATGTCAGAACATTGGGCCAACATGGCCACGTGGCCATGTCAGGACATTGGGCCAACATGGCCACGTGGCCATGTCAGGACATTGGGCCAACGTGGTCATGTCAGGACATTGGGCCAACGTGGCCATGTGGTCATATCAGGACATTGGGCCAACATGGCCATGTGGTCATATCAGGACATTGGGCCAACATGGCCATATTAGGACATTGACCCAACATGGCCATGTGGCCATATTTGGTCAATGTCATTGACCCAACTTAGCCATGACATTGCTAAAAAGTCCAAACTTCACTGTCCAGACAACAAACAAAAAAAAGAAGCCAGATGGGAACCCTAGTCAACAGGTTTTGTGTTACCATACAAGTGTATTGGGATGCCAAACCTGAAGCAGCTCAGAAGGAGGTCAAGTGCACCTGTCATCATTGACCGTGACACCATTGATCTCAGAAGTGTCTCAAACTGATGCCATTGGCATAAGCCCAAAGCTTGCCTACACAGGCCCTTACTAACCCCAAGGAGACTCTACTGTGCCCCTCTCTGATTTAGCTTCATTCTGTTACTGGGGCCTGACTTCCCCTGACATCATCTCCCCAGCCAATGAAACCGCCTCAGTGACCACTGAACATGCAACTGGAGATACAGTATATGACTATGTCACCTCTAAGCCATAATCTTAGTTGAATAACAATGCCTGAACAAAGATGGCACTATCCTTCTGGATAGGGATGAGCTCGGTGTTCGAGTCGAACATACGTTCAACTCGAACATCGGCTGTTCGATCGTTCGCCGAACAACGAACGATTTGGGCCGTTCGCGCCTAATTCGCGGCCCACAATGCACTACGCCATCGCAGTGTCATCCAGGCGCTGTGATTGGCCAAGCATGCACTGTGACCCCGCATGCTTGGCCAATCACAGCGCCGGCAGCGAGGAGAGCAATGATTGGCCACAGGCAGGATGCCTGTGGCCAATTATTGCTGAGGGTGTTTAGTACACGCCCCACACTATAAAAGGCCGCCAGCACGGCGGCCTAGTGTAGTGTGTTCCGGAGCAGGGAAAGAGAAGCATAGGCAGGGACAGTGACATTTTTTTTCTTGCTTAACCTGGATTCCTTTAGTTTAGGGAAAGAGAAGGATAGGTAGGGAGAGTGTCAGTCTGTTTTACTGTGCTAAACCTTGTTTGTAGGGACAGGGAAGGACAGTGAGGGAAATTCTCATTGTGCTATACTGTGCTAAAGCATTCATCATCAACCATCTTTAAAAAAACATTTTTTATAGGGACAGAAAACTATAGGTAGGGAGAGTGTCAGTGTGTTTTACTGTGCTAAACCTTGTTTGTAGGGACAGGGAAGGACAGTGAGGGAAATGCTCATTGTGCTATACTGTGCTAAAGCATTCATCATCAACCATCTTTAAAAAAAACTTTTTTTATAGGGACAGAAAACTATAGGTAGGGAGAGTGTCAGTGTGTTTTACTGTGCTAAACCTTGTTTGTAGGGACAGGGAAGGACAGTGAGGGAAATTCTCATTGTGCTATACTGTGCTAAAGCATTCCTCATCAACCATCTTTAAAAAAACATTTTTTATAGGGACAGAAAACTATAGGTAGGGAGAGTGTCAGTGTGTTTTACTGTGCTAAACCTTGTTTGTAGGGACAGGGAAGGACAGTGAGGGAAATTCTCATTGTGCTATACTGTGCTAAAGCATTCATCATCAACCATCTTTAAAAAAACATTTTTTATAGGGACAGAAAACTATAGGTAGGGAGAGTGTCAGTGTGTTTTACTGTGCTAAACCTTGTTTGTAGGGACAGGGAAGGACAGTGAGGGAAATTCTCATTGTGCTATACTGTGCTAAATCATTCCTCATCAACCATCTTTGAAATCCTTGTTTTTTGGACAGTCAGGGAAATTGTCATTGTGCTATTCTTTGCGAAAGCAATCATCCTCAACCATATTTAGAAATCCTTAAGTAAAGGGACAGAGAAGGACACCTGAAGGTAGCCCTTATTGCTTTTTTCCCATCTCCCTGCAGGCCATCCATTAGAATGTCTGGAAGGCAAACAAGGAGAGGCAGACAGTCAGGAGGCAATAAAAGAGGGCAAGCAGGCTCTGTGTCTGGGGGCAACAGTGCTGGTCGTGGACGCGGTGCATTGTCATCAGCACATGGCCATGGGACACGCTTGTCCTTTTCGGCAGCTGGACATGTTGAGCCACATCATGCCGAAGACTTGGTAGAGTGGATGACCAAGCCCTCCTCCTCCTCCTCATCCTCTCTCACCCAGGCTCAGGGTACTGGCAAAGCAGCTGCCAAAGCGTCCTCTTCCCTGGTATCAATGTCAGACTCATCATCAGTCACTCCTTCCCTAGACCCACCATGTCCTCCTCCTGAGGAGTCCCCCGAACTGTTTGAGCACAGTGTTGGGTACATGCTCCAGGAGGATGCCCAGCGTTTCGAAGGGTCTGATGATGAAACCCAGCTAGAGGAAGGCAGTAGCGTGAGAGCAGACAGAGGGGATGCTCAAGAAGGACACCAATCTGGCAGTCATGTTCCAGCAGCTGCAGCATACTGCCAGATTGGCTCCAGTGATGAGGAGGGAGGGGATGATGAGGTCACTGACTCCACGTGGGTGCCTAATAGGAGAGAGGAGGAGGAGGAGGATGAGGAGGAGGCACATCTCCAATGAGGCAGGATGCCCTTTGGTGGCCAGCGTAAGGGCAGTACACCGACGGAATCACACCGCAGAGCTCCGCCTGTGCAGGGCGCTGCCTCTGCCCGTCATTCAAAAAGTTCTTTGGTGTGTGCCTTTTTTGAGGCTAGTGCATCAGATCGCACAGCTGCTGTTTGCAACATATGTCTCAAGCGTATATCGCGTGGCCAAAACATCAGCCGCTTGGGTACCACATGCCTGACCAGACATATGTTGACCTGCCATGCAGCTCGTTGGCAAGCCTACCTCAAAGACCCACACCAAAGAACAAAGCGGACCTCTCCTTGCACCGCATCAGCTGGGATCTCCAACCCCACTATAACTTCAGTCCTCTCTGAAACATGCACTGAGAGGAATGAAGGTGTAGAATTAGGTGTGTCACAGCCAAGTACTTGCGGCCACTCTGCTAGCAGTACACCGACGTCCGATTCTAGCAGGCAAATTTCCCTGCCCCAGCTGCTTGACCGTCGAAAGAAGTTCACTCCCAGCCATCCACATGCCCAGCGGTTGAATGCTAGCTTGGCTAAATTGCTAGCGCTTCAACTGCTGCCTTTTCAGTTGGTAGACTCGGCCCCCTTCCGTGAGTTTGTGCAATGTGCGGTTCCTCAGTGGCAGGTTCCCAAACGCCACTTTTTCTCACGGAAGGCTATTCCGGCTCTCTACCGGCATGTGGAAGGCAATGTCTTGGCCTCGCTGGACAGGGCGGTCAGCGGTAAGGTGCATATTACCGCTGACTCATGGTCCAGCAGGCATGGACAGGGACGTTACCTTTCTTTCACGGCCCATTGGGTCACTCTTTTGGAAGCTGGGAAGGATGCAGGACAAGGTGCAGTAGTGTTGGAGGTTGTTCCACCGCCACGCCTCCAAAATGCTACTACTGGTTGTGACACACCTCTCTCCTCCACCCCCTCCTCTTCTTCTTCCTCCATGGCCTCTTCCTGTGCTTTGTCCTCTGAACCAGCGGTGCTCCGTAGCCGTTCAAGGGGCTACGCAAGTACGCAGGCAAAAAGATGCCATGCCGTGCTTGCGCTGGTGTGTTTGGGGGACAGAAGCCACACTGGGGCAGAGGTCCTGTCTGCTCTGCAGGGCCAGGCCGAGAGGTGGTTGACGCCACGCCAGCTTAAGCCAGGAATGGTGGTTTGCGACAATGGCACCAACCTCCTCTCCGCCCTCCGACAGGGACAACTGACCCATGTGCCCTGTGTGGCTCACGTCCTTAACCTGGTGGTGCAGCGGTTCTTGGGCAGGTACCCGGGCTTACAGGATGTCCTGAGGCAGGCCAGGAAAGTCTGTGTGCATTTCCGCAGATCTTATAATGCCAGTGCTCGCCTGGCTGAGCTGCAAAAGGAGTTGAACCTGCCCAAGAACCGCCTTATATGTGACATGCCCACCAGGTGGAACTCAACGTTGGCCATGCTGCAGCGGCTGCACACGCAGCAGAGGGCCATCAATGAGTACCTGTGCGACTACGGCACCAGGACAGGGTCAGGGGAGCTTGTTTTTTTTTCTCCACGCCAGTGGGGCATGATCAGGGATGCATGCACTGTCCTGGCACCATTTGAGGAGGCCACGAGGATGGTGAGCAGTGACAGTGCATGCATCAGTGAGACTGTACCTCTTGTCCACCTGTTGGAGCACACGCTGCGTGGAATAATGGACAGGGCACTTGAGGCAGAACAGAGGCAGGAAGAGGAGGACTTCCTTGCCTCTCAAGGCCCCCTTTACCCAGACAGTGTTCCTTCTGTCCCACCCATCGCACAGGAAGAGGAGGAGGAGGAGGAGGAGGAGGAGGATTGTGTCAGCATGGAGGTGGAGGCTGGCACTCAGCATCATCAGCAGCAGTCTTTTAGGGATGATTTACAGTCCCAAGAAACCAGTGGACTTGTACGTGGCTGGGAGGAGGTGGCTGTGGATCATGTCGTCCTTAGTGACCCAGAGGACTCCGGACCGAATGCCTCAGCTAACCTACGCTGCATGGCCTCCCTGATCCTGCAAAGTCTGCGGAAGGATCCTCGTATTCTTCGGATCAAGGAGAGGGACCATTACTGGCTGGCCACTCTCCTTGATCCACGGTACAAGGGTAAGGTTGCGGACCTTATGTTACCGTCGCAGAGGGAGCAGAGGATGAGACAACTCCGGGAGGCCTTGCAGAAAGGTCTGTGCAACGCATTCCCAGAGACTGGGAGGTTACAAACTCCTGGTCCTGGACAACGAGTTGCTGAGGCTTCGGCCAGTCAAAGAAGGAGCGGTGGGGAAGGTGGCCGTCTGACCGATGCGTTCAGACAATTCTTTAGTCCGCAGCCCCAAAGTATGATCGGTTCCAGCAACCATCGCCAGCGTCTGATAAACATGGTGCAGGAATATCTAGGGGCAAGGTCAGACTTGGACACCTTCCCCACCGAAAATCCTCTGGCTTACTGGGTCTTGAGGATGGATCACTGGCCAGAGCTTGCACAGTATGCAATTGAGCTACTGGCCTGTCCTGCATCCAGCGTTCTTTCGGAACGCACATTCAGTGCTGCTGGAGGATTTGTCACGGATCACAGGGTGCGCCTGTCCACCGACTCGGTTGATCGACTGACTTTCATCAAGATGAACCAGTCTTGGATCACCACCAGCTACCACACACCTGATGCTGATATAACAGACTAATTGATTTTAACATGTCACATCCCTTCAAGACTGATGCTGATGCTGAGTGCCTGTGCTGTTATGTTGACTGGCTATCCTCCTCCTCCGAGTCCTCAATGATACGATTGATGATGATAGCTTGGAAGATCATTTTTGTTTATGGGTGCCGCCACCAGTGCCTAACGCCCAATTTTTCAGCCCCTGTTTAACAGGGGCGTGTAATTACAATTTTTGAAGCAATACTTTGCAACAGGGCTCATTGCTGTGCTCCAAGTACAGTATTTGTGAGGGGTTGCAGTGTTGTGCCACCAGTGCCTAAGGCCCAATTTTTCAGCCCCTGTTCAACAGGGGCATGTAATTACAATTCTTGATCTAATAATTCACAGCAGGGCCCATTGCTGCACCCACCAAGAGTAACTCTGAGGGCTTACAGTGTTGTGGCAACGCCACCACCACCACCACCACGAAAGGCCCAATTTTTCAGCCCCTGTTCAAAAGGGGCATGTAATTATAATTCTTGATCTAATAATTCACAGCAGGGCCCATTCCTGCACCCACCAAGAGTAACTCTGAGGGCTTACAGTGTTGTGGCAACACCACCACCACCACGAAAGGCCCAATTTTTCAGCCCCTGTTCAACAGGGGCATGCAATTACAATTCTTGATCTAATAATTCACAGCAGGGCCCATTGCTGCACCCACCAAGAGTAACTGTCAGGGCTTACAGTGTTGTGGCACCAGCACCACCATCAAAGGCCCAATTTTTACTACCACTGTTCAACAATTATATGTAATTACAATTCCTGATATAATAGTTGACAGCAGGGCGTTCCAGCACCAACCATGACTAATGTATAACAGATGTACTTACTGCTTACCCACTGTTTGCTCCAACTTCTTACCCATAATCCTAAATTAACGAGACCACACCGAAATTGGAGTAAAACATAGGCCGTAGCAGCCTTATTTATTAAATAAATATATTTCCAAAATAATATCAAAATCCTAGCGTTGGTCTTTTGCGGGAACCTCCATAACCATCTGATAAAATATTGCATTGCGGTACCTCTCATATGCTTATAGGCCTCAAGCCGACCGGCTGGCTCAGAGACAACCACGGACCGCAGTGCACCCGTTACCAACACATTTTAGCTAAACCTCCGTTAGCTGAAATCCAACCATCAGGACCCATACCAACGATAGGTCCTGAACTCATTCCTTCCAAGGTATCTTCCTTCATCCGCAAAGACCAACACCCGCCACAGCACCCAAGGGGAAAACCTTACCCTTGGGGGCCCCCCACACCCCAGAGGTCACTGTATGACATATTGCATTCCCAATGCCCATAAGTCACACCCCACAGCAGTGAGGTGCACACCATTGCCCCGCAGGTACCTCCAGACATCCACCACCAACTCTATGTGCCTTACCACCAACCCTCCATTCCTCACTACAAATCTACTCACTTCCCAATTAAGCTTCGTACGGGCCCTGTAGATACCCTCTAAAGACCAAGCCCCATTCCATGCGGTCCAAGTGACAATGTCCAACCACCCAATGACCATGTCCGGGAATGCCATCGACCTTACCCCTAAATCATTATCACCTACGTGCAGGACCAAAACGTCAGGCGGCCTATACAGACGTGCAAAGCTGTACCTCTGGAGCCCCTCCACTCCATAGCATTCCCGGAACTCCCAGCCATCTAGCACAAACCTCCTGGCTTGGAAACCCCACCTGCTGACCCTCTGGCCCCACATCCGCCCCTCATTACCCCTTTTTTTTATTTTTTTTATTTATTTTTTTATGTATTTTTAAACATGATCGAATGGCCCAGTATCCAGGCCAGGGCCTGTACCGAACCTACAAGAAGAGAAAGAAACAAGCCACCAAGACCTCAGCAAGCCCAAAATCATCACAGCCCCATACACTCTCTCCACCCAGCCCACAACTATTCAAATCCCACCAGCTGATGGGGGCGAATGTATAGCACAAATCTACAAGACTCCCACCTACCAAAGCGCTTAACCGCCTCAGCATCCATCCCACCTTAGCCGCCTCGGTCGCAGCCCCAACCCTGAAAGAAACGAGAAGAACATGCCTTCTCATTCAAGCCCCAACCCGGCAGCACTTCCTGGAAACTGAAACCCTGTGAAACCTGAACAACAAAGGGGACCCGTCCGTGTGCATTAAGAAGGACCCAACTGCCCCGGGACGCACCTCCCAAATAAAAAACCCCCGTCACGGCCCCCTCCGGACACCACTGCTAGCCAGGCGGAGCCAAGCCCGCACCAACTGACCCCTGCCTACCTGCTCCATCTTGTATATCAGTAACACCAACGACACCCCCTCCTTCTTGCACCTAATCTCATAAACCCACATTCCCCCTTTGACGGACTTGGAAAGGCTGACCAGCTCCCCAAACCAAAAGGCCCCAAATTAATTTATTATTATTCCTTTTTTTTTTTTTTTTTGGAAAACGAGAATAAACTTGCCAACGAAAACAACTCCCTCTAACTAGGGAAACCTCATATGCTGCTGCCCAAACCCTGCAGCTGCCCAAACATTTTATTATTATTATAATTTTTTTTTTTTTTATGATATAACCAGGAGACACCCAAAATTCTTACGTAAATTCCGGGCAACCCAGCCTTTGACCAGAAACGTCAAACCCGCTAGTTTTTTTTCTTTTTTTTTTTTTTTTAACGCGAGCCCGGCCACCCCATTGGTCCTATTTCTAGAAATAAAGTATAACATCAACAGTCTAACCCCCTCGCCCCACCGAATCCACTTCACTCATGTGAACTACCACCTGCCACTACTGCCTAGCCTTCCGAGAAGTGGACGACTCCGATGGAATCTCACACCTCCAGACAGGACGGGACACCCCACGTTACCCTGCCACCAGCTCCACCACCCGGAAACTATCCCCACTGAAAAGCGAGGAAACGCTCCAGCTATGACGTTCTCCACTGGCGTTAGATGCACCAAGTAAACGACACATGCATTTGCAGGCATAACCACACCGAGTGTGGCAACAGCTGAAACAACCGGGGGAGACGACACAGCGACTCTTGATCACTCGTACCATACCCAGGTTATACCCGTGGAACCAAACCTTCATCTCCCTTACTGAGGCGCCCCACCATACCACTGGAAATGACTCCAGCAGCACCAGATCTTGTGTGAAAACCCCTGTCAATCCAAGACCGAAGGCCCACTACACCCGCCTTGAAAGAATGCCCCCAAACCTGTCGAGCCACCCGACACTGTGTACCACCCCCACTCAAAGTTCTTAACCGCACCAAACCCCCCCCCAGTCCCCTCCTGGGAAACCCGTCCAGTAATGAGGCACACCCGCAAATCCTCCCTGTGAGTCCACCCAATGCACAAAATGCTTAGGCGATCTGATCCTTGCGACGTGCTCCAATGTAGACAGGAGCACCCCGAAGATAGTTGGCGACGCCAGGCCTACGCACAGAAAATCGTCCAAATAATGGCTGATGGGCGATACTCCTGACACATCCCTCATCACACCTTCCCCCAATGAGTTGAACTGCTAAACAGTGCCCCGGAGACAGAGCAACCAATCTGCAGACCCATATCGACATAAAAAACCCCAGTACCCCACCAACCCCACAACCGGAAGCTGTCCGGGCGGCCCTGATCAATCCGACGAGCCCAATACAGTGCCGCATCCAAGGAAGCGTAACTCACTGTGTGTCCTCCCGTGTCAATGGCATTGTTGACCAACCCCCCTTTTGGGAAGAAAGGTGGTGCATCAGCCCAAATTTGTTGAGCTCCTACTTTGGCACTACACCCCAAAGGGGAACCCCCAAATCAACAAAAGATTGGGAAGGGAAAGAGCCGCCTATGCGTCCTAATGCTACTTTCCCTGGGCAGTTTCTCAGAAACTACATTGGGACGCAGCATGGCCGAACATAAATCACACTGCATGTGAAACCCCACTGAAAAGAAAAAACCTTAGTCTAACAGCTACGCTGCTGTACCATCCGTATACCTACCAAGAAACGGCCGCCGCCGTTCCCCCATCACCAGCGTCCTTCCTCTCCCGTGTTTGAAGCATACCGACAGGGTGTGATCCCAACCCCCCCCCAAACCCAGAACCTTAGTGCTTGTACCGACACACTCCACCGAATTTACCCGTGCCCTACGTGTACCGCTAACAGGCCTACTTACTCCAGCCGGACTGTTATACTGTGGGGGGGGGGTGGGTTGGGTGGAGTAACACCCGCCCCTACCAGGAAACAACTGCCCTTGGGGCCTAGCAGATGTCACAAGGCGCATTCCCAGCCTGATGTCGTTGTGATCCCACCGTAGTGCCGGATGTATCCCCTCCTACGCCAAACTGCTCCCAGACCGCATCCAAACCGCACCTCCGTGAACCCTGTAAGCATCCCCTACCGAATTTGGGTAACAAAAGAGCTCCGACAGGGTTCAGGGTTCTTCCCCCCAATCACCCTCATGTCAAATGCTTGCAACTTATTTCCGATAGTACATGTAATCAACCAATACCTCCCCTTCTCACCACCTCCCATTGTTGGAATACCCTGGCGTAACCCCAAATTTAAAATTTTTTTATTTTTATTTTTTATTTATTTTTTAACAGCAGGAGTGAACAACATCTCTACGTACTCACCCTTTTAGATCTTATCCTGGACCTCAGGCTTTAAGTGAGCACACAGCGGACCCTAAAACCAACTGTACCTGTGGCTAAATCAGCCAAACGTATGACATCCCGTTTTCCAGCGGCGTCCCCTGCTACCACGAACTTCAAAACCCTCTGCTCCACTTGCACCCCACTATCAGCTGTCATGCGCAGACTCCCACACCTCCGGCACCGCTACGGGTGATGAGGATATACTATCCCTCCCTGCAAGCGGGACCACACGGCCCGACCACCTTCTCAAATCCACCAACCAAAATCTTTGAGACCCACCAATAAAAAAAAACCCTGCGAGCCTGAAGCTCCCCCCAAGTGCAGCCCCATCCATTGTGTCCACCCGGGGAGAATCACCCTGCGAGCCCCCCCGTTACCGATGCCTCCCCAGCACCTGCAGTAGCCCCCCCATTACCAATGTCTCCCCAGCACCTGCAGTAGGACCACCTCCCACGGACCCACTATACTATCCCCTATATGGCAAAGAAAAATTATTTTTTGTTTATTTTTTTTATTTTTTACTTACCGGGCTGCCTAGGAAAAATTCCCACCAGCCGACCGTCTCGCCTCCATCGCTGCCGATCGTCTCAGGGGAAACCGATCGTCCTCCGAAGCCGTCAGCTCGCCCTGCGACCATAGGACAGCCGGCTCGCCCGCATCTGATGAAAGCCCTCCAGGAGCAGCGTCTCTGGATGCCGAGGATCTGGCAGCCCTCCGGCCCCGCCACTGAGCTCCAGACCCGCCCATGGACTTCTGTCGCTTTTCGCGGGCCGGGGGGGACGACTTCCCCCCCCGCCCTGCCGAGAGACATCAGGCCCGTTGTCACCCTCCCCTGGCGATCCATCATCACCTGGGGGTCACCTGGCCGAGGCTGCAGAGGGCACAGTGACCGCGACCGACGATCTCCCCCGCTGAGGCTCCACCCCCCGCTACCGTCCCTTTAGGGGTGAGGCCCGCACTCTTCTGGTCCATGTGTCGAGCGAGCTGCCTGGCCACCCCGAACCGCCGGTGCGGCCGCCCGCCGGGCCCTGACTATGAGGGGGATGATTCCCGGGACCCCCTCTTGTGAGCAATGTGAACGCTTAGCGGGGGGGGCCCGAATGGGGCCAAGGGGAGACTAATTGGCTGGCGCTGGGCTCTAGGGGATAGTCGGGTAAGAAGCGCTCTGAAGGCAGTAACCTTCAAGCTCGCGTGGACTCCCTCCCCCCTGTACCTGCCCCCACCACCCTTCAAGCAAGCATTGGCCCCAGGGTCTCCTGTAACCAACCTGCGCTCCCTGGTGCCGCTACCGACCGCAGCTAGGCCCGAAACAGCTCCCCCTCTGCCATAGCTCTGTCTCCCTGAACTTTCCTTCACACTGTGGTGACCTGGGGGAGGGGACAACTCCTTTTCCTACTTACTCCCCCTCCCACTAAACTTCCTACCCAATCCTAATACTTCTAACATCCTGTACCCTGTTTCCCTAGTCATGCCAGCCCTCCGCTCATTTCTTTTCTCTCATTTTTTGCTCCGGGCTTTTCTAGGGTAACTGTGAGTGCTTACAGTGTTGTGCCAACACCAACAACTAAGGGGCCTATTTCTGCAGAGTATATACGGCAGGTCCCTACTTTCAAACATCCAACTTACAAACGACTCCTACTTGCAAACGCAAGAAGACAACAGGAAGTGAGAGGAAATCTACCCCATGGAAGGAAAATTCTCTCCTGTAAGAATTAATATGGGAGAAAGGTGTCTCCTCTGTACTGATGCTTTATCAGCAATCCTTGTTTCAAGAAAAACACCACATTTCAAAAACAGTTGTCATTGGGACGGAAAGTGAGGTGAAATGTTCTGAACAGGGGCACAGACAGCAAAACAAATGTTACAGGGGTGATAACCCTTACCTATGTTTTCCAAAAAGTTTAAAAATAGATTTTTGGGCTGGAGCTACACTTAAACAATGTACCTGTTCAAAATTACAAACAGATTCTACATAAGAACAAACCTACAGTCCCTGTCTTGTATGCACCGCCTGTATACGGCTGTTCAGAGTATATAGGGCCTTTTTTATTTTATGTGCGGGGTTCCCCTTAATATCCATACAAGACCCAAAGGGGCTGGTAATGGGCTGGGGTAGGGGGGGGGGGGGGGTCATGGGGTAGCTATGCCATTTTTATTAAAGATTTTCATCCATATTACCGGGACCAGACATTACATTAAAGCCGCAAGCAGTTTTAAATGGCTTTTTTTTCCTTTAGAAGTGTCATTTTGTGCAGGGACAGTTCTAAACACGGGAAACACGTGGCACTTCACAGGCATACTTTAGACACCCCCCAGGTACGATATTTAAAGGAATATTTGACTTTTTTTTTTTCACTTTATGCATCATTAAAATGACTGCTCCCGAAAAACGACCGTTTTTAAAACTTCTTTTTGCATTGATACATGTCCCCTGGTGCAGAACCCGGGTTCCCAAACCCTTTTTAGGACAATAACATGCATAATAGTTGTTATAATTAGCACTTTAGAATTCGAACGTTCGCATCCATTGTATTTAATAGGGTTCTAATGTTCGTACGAACTTTCGGTCCGTTCGCGGGTTCTGGTGCGAACCGAACCCGGGGGTGTTCGGCTCATCACTACTTCTGGACATAAAAGCAGTTGAAGCCATTGTCAAGGGGAGTACTGGGATATTTGTAAGAGGTTATAGAGGACATATTACTTAGCATGCATGCTCATAACATAAAAAGGTACATCTGATGCCACCTCCGATATTGTTCCCCATTACTGCTCAACCCTTTTTGTGACTCAGCATGCATGAACGTGACCTTGCAGGCTTAGCACATTCCACGGCTCATCCTTTGCTGACGATTCAAAATGCATACAAGGTCACAGATCACATAAAGATCAACTAAAAGGACCATAAATTCTGAGAAAGTGAGTTATTACCAACAAATCGGCTCTCTACCGATTGATGAATAAATTCAGGAATCTATATGGAAAAGTCCTTACAAAGGCCAAGGTCAGAAAATAATGAAATGGATGTACATTATGTGTAATTTTTAGGCTTGAAGAGGCTTAAAGCTGAACTCCGGACATAAAAAACGTTATTTTAAATCTATTCCTTAATATCCACAAAGGCTTTGCATCTACTTTATGTGCACCAAATGCCTTTGCAAACTCAGATACTCAAGTACGGTGACATCATCACTATGCCTGTGCACAGAGCAGAGCTGTGGGAGGGACCCAGCAGGCTCCACCCACTACAGAAAACTGCAGGAGGGGGCGGAGACAAGACCAGTCACCCTGCACAAGGAGAGAGAATAGAGTTGTGGGAGGGGCCCAGCAGACTCCACCCACTATGGAAAACTACAGGAGGGGCAGAGACAAGACCGGTCACCCTGAACAAGGAGAGAGAATAGAGTTGTGGGAGGGGCCCAGCAGGCTCCACCTACTATAGAAAACTGCAGAGGGGGCGGAGACAAGACCAGTCACCCTGCACAAGGAGAGAGAGCAGAGCTGTGGGAGGGGCCCAGCAGGCTCCACTTACTATGGAAAACTACAGGAGGAGGCGGAGACAAGACCAGTCACCCTGCACAAGGAGAGAGAGCAGAGCTGTGGGAGGGGCCCAGCAGGCTCCACCTACTATGGAAAACTACAGGAGGGGGCAGAGACAAGACCAGTCACCCTGCACAAGGAGAAAGAGCAGAGCTGTGGGAGGGGGCCAGCAGGCTCCACCTACTATGGAAAACTACAGGAGGGGGCGGAGACAAGACCAGTCACCCAGCGCAAGGAGAGAGAGCAGCAGTTATTGGAACCTGAAAGAAATACAGTCACTGAAGTATGGAGATCTCCCCCTAGAGGCTCATTTATGGCCTTTATATTTTCTCAGGAAAAATATGGAAATGTTGTCATCATTGGCCCTCTGTGGGTTGAAAATACTTTGCTATCCCAGAGGTCAGCTTTAGTGCCCATTCACACCAGATGTAGTTGGATGCGTTTTTTGAATGCAATCCCACTGCATAGGCAGTCAAAAGTCCTGGTTATCCTATGGGTATGCCTCCATAACTAAGCCCTGCGGACAGGGCGAAACACGTCAGTGATGTGTGTGGTCAGGACGGAGCTAGGCTGCCTTTACTTGCATGGCCACTGGGTTTCTCCAAATTGCGGCAATCGGGACTTTCATTTCTTCCATCCTATGGGTATAGCTCACACCGTTACAGTGTAGTGCAGTGACACGCACACAAACGCATGTAAACGGTTAAAAACGAAACGCAGTGCCGAGTACATAAAAGCCTAAAAGTGAACTCAAAAGGAAGTGCAAGCTTAGGAAAACCACAAAGAAGACGCATGCAAATGCGTGTAAAAAAGGCACGTCAAATGCACATCAACGTGCATGCAAAAATGCGCAGTAAACACACAGTTTCTGATGTGAACGGGCCCTTAGAGTCCATCTATAGACAAAAACATTTTTTTTCTTTTGGATACTGGAATGATTAGAAGCCCTGACATTTTTTTTTCACGTTTGGGAGATTCCCCTTCACTTTCTCCTCCTGGTACAAAAAGTGGTAGGGAAAAAAAAGAAAAATCCAAAGTGAAGGGAAATCCCCTCTAAGGCCCCTTTCACACTGGGGCGGTGGGTGCGTCGGCGCTAAAGCGGTGATTTATCGTCAATTTTACAGCCTTATTCGCCCCCCCACTAGCGGCACGAGAAAGGATTAAAACCAGCCGAGAAAGGGTCAAAAACACCGCAAAGCACTGCTGCAGTGGCGCTTTGCCAGCGGTATAGCCGCGGTGCCCATTGATTCCAATGGACAGGAGCGGTGGAGGAGCGGTAAACACACCGCTCCAAAGATGCAGCTAGCAGGACTTTTTTTTACCG